>CM023622.1:16808659-16916159 GCA_013358685.1 Antennarius maculatus
TGAGGTACGGGGGCCCAGGGAAGACTCCTGGAGGAGCGCCAGAGGCATTTCCATGATAATAAATAATGTGGTTTGGAGCAGCTTTCTCATGCTAGCGTGGTGCGCTGCAGGAAGAGTAACGGTTTCTGAAATTCTACCAGACGATGAGAGAAGAGAGGAAATCGATGCAAACTTTAAATGACTGGGTTTTCTTTAAAAAAGACATCAAAGCCGACTCCTCCCATTATTGCGCCTCAGAATTACCATCTAGCTGGAGGTCGCTAGACCACCTTTGTTGACACGATGACATCACCGGGGCACTAAGGTCACAGCTGGAGTTAATCAATAACCTGCCAATCAGCATAAGTAGTGTGTGTGTGTGTGTGTGTGTGTGTGTGTGTGTGTGTGTGTGTGTGTGTGTGTGTGTGTGTGTGTGTGTGTGTGTGTGTGTGTGAAGTTAGAGGTATAAAAATGCACAAAACCAGCTGACCATGACCCGTCCTAACCAGGGTCATTGGATGATAGGGGTAGGAGTAATGGGGGAGGGGACTGCTGCTGAGCTTGGGGGGGGGGGGGGTCATTAGGATTCAATGAGATCGTAATGCAAGCAAAAGGAGACAAGAGAATGAAAGAGATGGAAGAGGGGGAGTAAACACAGGAAGGAAAGCTGAGAGCTGTCTGCGTGCAAATAGTCATACACACACACACACACACACACACACACACACACACACACACAGGCCCCCGGGGAGGGAGGATGAAATTTGACTCCCAGCAAGCCGTGGTGCAAGAGGGACCCTACCCTGATGCAGACAATGCAGTGCACACACACACACACACACACACACACACACGCACACGCAGCCGTATCTGTTAAATCTGATTCATCATTACAATTGAAGTGCCCATCATGTAAGTGTGTGTGTCTGTGTGTGTGTGTGTGTGTGTGTGTGTGTGTGTGTGTGTGTGTGTGCGCCTGCCAGTGCAGAAACAGGTGCTTCCGATCGAGGGACATCATTTGCGTTGCCAAGGCAACGCTGCCCATCCTTTAGGGTTAATGGGTTTAGCATGAGGAATTGATCTTTCCGCCCTAAATGGGGGAAATAAAACTGCATAATTTAGCAGCACTGCCCCCCCCCCCACCTCACTTCCTCCCACCCTCTCTCGGTCCCTCTTCCTCTCTCACATTACAGATGTATCACATCTTCATCCATCGACAGGACAGCGCTCCTCCTCAGCTGTTAATACACAACATCTCTCATCAGGGACAAACACACATACACACGGCGTAAAGCGTTGCCCCCCCCCCCCACTCTTACCCCAGCGCATAAACATCACATGATGAGAGGATGACCTCCCGGTTGTCTGTTGGCGTGTCGTGTCCATCTCGGGTCATCAGGGTCGACGGGGTTTCTGGTGTGTGCGTCTGTAACATACGCCCTGGATGTGGATGTCACATGACCGCCCCCCCGGGGGGGGGGGGTAAAAAGCATTTCCTGTCTTCATCTGCTGTTACTCCTCTGGACACTGAGGAGTTCTAATTGGGTGAAGACAGAGCTGTAGGTCTCCTCTCGTCCTCTTCCTCATACAGCTGTCGGTTGTGATTCTGCGTTTCTACGGCGACGTATCTCTCTCTCACCCTCACACACTTAGAAGACTTTTGATTTCAGTTCCACTTTTCTTTTTCCCTCCTTCCTTTCGCTGAAGATTTCCCAGGCTTCGTCACATCTCTCTTCCGTCTATCTGATGGATCTTTCTATCTCCATTCCATATCACACTCTTCCAAAAGGGGAAAAGTGCGCTAACAACCTCACCCATCAGCACAAACATCACTTTCTACAACTCAGAACAATATGACGAGCAAACTCTTGGCGTGTATAATGTGAACGCAACAAGCAAATTGTGCTCAAAAATAATGACATTTTAATTCCCAACATCCGGATCATATTCCCATCGTTGCAGCAAAAAAATTGCATCTTGTCTCTGATTATTATTAGCCTCACGGCTAATAATAATTATAATAATAATAATATAGAAATATAATAATATTAATTATAATATAAGAAAATAATAATAATTGTACAGTGGAGCGATTTTCTGTGAATAAACAGATATGACCGCGGGATCCAAATACGTAAATGTTTGCGTGGAGCGTGAAGAGATAAGATGATATATGCTGACCTTCTTTACAAATAGTAATGGGGGGGGGGGCTGCTGAACTGTTGAACTCTGGGAATTTGAGAACAAAGAGATGAAACGTGGAGGCAGCTGGAGGGAGGTGTGCCTCTAACACCTGAGCGGCTACATGCATAATGTCTCTGTAACCGTGCCCCCCCCCACCCAGTGAGGAGCAGATAGGACGGCGTCAGCCTCCACGTGTTGAATAGGCGGCGAGATAAAGGAACTATTGGGGGGGGGGTAATTCATTTGAAAAGCTGCTAATGAGATGCAATAAAATGCCCAGAGACGAGAGCTAAACAAACACGGGCGCACGCTTTCCACATCCAGAGACGCGTGAACCAATCAGGACCTCGTTCTGCCTCCCGTCGCCACGGCGATTCATTCATCTCCCCCCTGTGACACCAGCCTTCTGGGCTGAAGGTGAGGGCAATAAAGGGAATTAATAGTAAGTCTGTGTCTGGTTACTGAGATGGAAATGTGATCCCTCTTTAGCCGGGGGTGGGTGGTGTGGGGGGGGGGTCGCCAGGGCGGATGGCGGAGGTCGACCCTTTGAACCCTCTGCAGCGTTGGCCTATAACACAGCATGGCTGCCCTTCACAGGGAAGGCTGGTTTGTGTGTGTGTGTGTGTGTGTGTGTGTGTGTGTGTGTGTGTGTGTGTGTGTGTGTGTGTGTGTGTGTGTGTGTGTGTGTGTGTGTGTGTGAGAGAGAGAGAGTGTGAGAGATTGGAATAAAAAAGTAGAGGGGGGGTGAGGAGTACCGATTCAGCTCATGACTTTTCAGTGTCAACCATTTTTCCAGATCTACTTCTGCTTGCTGGGGTTGAACACACACACACACACACACACACACACACACACACACACACACACACACACACACACACACACACACACACACACACACACACACACACACACACACACACACACACACACACACACACACACAGGCAGCTTCTCTATAATTCCTATCTCTGCTCTCCCTCTCCGTCCAATTTGTCATCTGTTCTCCCTGTTTTTTTCTTCCTCTGTGCCCCCCCCCCCCACGTCCCCATCCCTCCCCAGACCAGAGCCACATTCAACATGCCTGCTCGTCTATAAAAGATATGGAAGAAACATGGGGTATATCTACAATCACACACAGCAGATGGGGTGGGCCGCACGGCTGTGGTGGTGGTGGTGGTGGGGGGGGGGGTTGCAGCCAAACAAACATGGCAACCCTCACTGAGCAATCTTCACATTTGTGGTTGAATCCGTTCGCCTGAGCAGTCAGGATGATTGCACCAATACGGCGCCGCTTTTTTATCTTTTTCCAATTCCATTTGATTTCTCATTTCACAAACCAGGAGATTATTCATGTTTCTCGGCTGTAAGTCAGAGAGGAGTCGAGCGATGGGGAGGCACAGAAATATCCTCTTGCTTGCTTTAACCTTAAGGCCAATTTTTTTTTTTTTTTTTTTTTGGGCGGGGGTTCAAAAAACAAAAAGCAGCTAATACCAATTAGCAGCTAACTCCAAGAAGAAGTACAATTGAGCAAAAGGGGAGCTCGTCGCCGCTGTTTGATGGAAAGGTGATTGTTTACGTCAATTTATATTGTGAGCTCGACTTAAAACACGTATAAAATGCCAGATTACAGGCTAACATCGAAGAGTAATAGGCCACGCCCCTTTCAGTTGCTACGGTGCTACATCGTGATTGGTTTGTTCCGCACAAATGAATGAATTCAGCAAAGACTGTTGTGTCCTATCTTTATCTCATGGGAAGAGAGGACAAAAAAATCTAAAAAATGTAAGTTTAATTTACAATAAAAGTCAAAGTTAATTTCAATTACCACCTGCAAAAATTCACCTGTTGTTTGCCGCCGTCTCTCTTTCCAGAACTACTGTACAATCACACGGATTAGCCTCCGGATTCGACAAACTGATTACTTTATTCAAAGGGTGCAGGAACTACAGAGCCGAATCATGAATAATAAATACGTGACATGGTAGAATATTTATTTATTTTAAAAAATCCTGCTCAAATCAGTTAATGGGGCTCAGCGGGTCCCGAGGGAAAAAACAGAATGAACCGACTGATTGAGCATCACAGCCGCGAACAGAACGCCTGCTGGTGGTGGAAAATCTGCTGCCAGCCGTTGGCAGGCACACACACACACACACACACACACACACACACACACACACACACACACACATATACACACACACACTGATGCTAAGTCGTTGCGTGTCCCTCCATATCGAATGCCATTACATCACAGCAACTGTAAATTACCTCGACGCTCCTGACCGCACGCCATTAGCAGAGCCCTGGGCACTCATTGTGTACAACACACACCTCACACACTGTCAGGACCCCTCCAGCGCCGCTGACGGTCGTTTTTCAAACTCTTATCACTCCAGGCGAAATGTGTATTGCAACATATGACATTATATTATGGTGATAACGACTCGGCTTGATAGGTCGGTTATTGAAGAGCTCTGTCACCGCACTGCACCGGGAGGTACTCTCCATCAGGTGAGGGGAGCGGACAGGATGTCGGCTGGTGTGCACAGCGAGGTTAAAGAAGGACAATCTTAAAGTACACGTCAAACTCCTCTTCGTTGCTGAGGCAGGTCATCCTTTGTTTATTATTTATCACACAGGAAAAATTCAATATCATAAAAATAATCTATTAATTCGACTTTGAGTGGAATTACCAGGAAATAGAAAAGGCGACCGGGTTTGCGTTCAGCTGGCAAGGAGCAGGAAGTCATCTTTTTAAGGGGGAATTACCAGCGACCAGAGCCAGGGAGGAGATTGCATTTTGTACCCTAAGCTGATTGGGCACTAAAAAAATACATCTGCAATCCCCTCGAGTCCTCCAACAGAAGCATTGAGCAAGTTTTCCTAGAAACACGCAACAGAATTTAGTCAATTTTAATTAGAACTTTAGCAGAGGTGTATTCCTGCTTTCAGCGCCAGCTTAAAGAGACCATCAGGACGTTTCAGGAGGGGGGAGCAGTTGCCAATTGTACTCCAGTGAGGAGACTGAATATATTCTAAACACACACACAGATGTGCCTCCTCCTGCAAATAAGCTGTGGAACAGAGGACGAGCAGGAGTCCCAGGAGTAATCAGCGGAATGTAAACAGGCGACCCAAACGCGCATTTCCAGAGCGCTCAATCAGAGGCCGTGAGACGGCGACCGCATCCAGAGAGCGACGCCCCAGGGAGCCCCGCAATTTGTTGGGATCGTCTCATTCCGTCCTCACACCGTCCTTGAAAATGCTCCCCCCCGTGAGAGGCCCGCAGGAATGCAGATGCATGCTGGGAAACGCTTCAACCTTCACCCCGAACAAAATCTCACAGACAAAAACGGAGATAAAGGAAGCAGCCGCCGCTGAAATTAGCTAAAAATGACTGGGTTCTTATTCAAACACACAAAATTTTGTCTAATTCCTTGCTTGGATTGGACAGGTGGCTTCAACCATTCAACAATTTAGAAAACCCTCTTGTGTGTGTGTATGCGTGTGTGTGTGTGTGTGTGTGTGTGTGTGTGTGTGTGTGTGTGTCATCCGGATGCAGATAAGGATGTATTCCAGCTGCTGGATGACTACAATCAATTACACTTGTAAACGTGTAAATGAAGAGCAGTTGCCAAAGCCCTGCTGTGTTTCACACTTTCTCCGCCACACGATACCATTGTTGTGTTATGAGCTCCACGGCGACACAACCAGCTGCTGGACAAACGGCTTTCTGGGTCGTGGGGGGATTAACCGTGAGGCTGACGCTGCAGCGCACCATCCGGGGGGGTGGCACAAATGGGTCAAGCGTTGCCACAATGCAACAAGTTCATTCCTCCGAGCGCAGAAATTCTCAAAGGGCCTCTTTGCACTTAATTAACAGGCACAAGTCTGGACAACCAAAAGAAAACAGCCGCTCATTTCCTGCTCCTCCCATGGTTTGTCTGGTGGCCACCATTGTTCTGGTGACAGGTTGCTCATAAACAGCTGGTGGTACCCCATGTTTTAGAGGTCCAAGAGGCCATAACTTTTACATATAAAGACCTCAAGAGGTTTGAAGTTGAATCTGTTACTTCATTCTTTTAAAGACAAACCCTCAGTGGTGAAGCAAAAAAAAACATGAGAGGAATTAGGAAAGCTTCAAGTAATCAAACAATGTTTTACTGTACCGACACCAGAAAGACTGGAGTGGCTATAAATTGTATATATAAATATAAAAACTCTCGTAATAGAAAGTTATCGACACAATGAGGTACTTGTTATTCACCACAGAGAGATCCCCATGAATAATTAATCGGTGCATAAAGCTGTTTATCCATATGATGATTCCATAATGAGCTCCACAGATTGACTGCAGACCTGGGGGACCACACGTGTGTGTGTGTGTGTGTGTGTGTGTGTGTGTGTGTGTGTGTGTGTGTGTGTGTGTGTGTGTGTGTGTGTGTGTGTGTGTGTGTGTGTGTGTGTGTGTGTGTGTGTGTGCGCGTGTGTGCTGGGGCCCGGACTCAAACCGGCAGCACACGTGGTCTTCATCCGGTTGCCAACCCTCACAGAAGATCTATACAATTCTATTAGTCAGCTATTTAAATGTCAGGCATCATCACCGATGATGTCCCTGTGCTCCAAACAGTAAATATTAACGTGAATAAAAGAATTGACGGATGAACAAATAATTCAGTCATCCAGAGGCCTAAGTTGTGGATCTGTTAAAATGAAGTCACAGTTAAAGTTGTAGGGATCAACATGAATCCTAGTTGCAGAGGGGGGTCAGGATTCTAAAGCTGTCCACAGCCTTCCAGACAGCTGTGAATAAATTCCAAAAATTTGCCTCACAACTAATTGATGTGATCACGAAAGAGTCGGCTCAAAATCAGGATGGAAGAAAAAAGTTCCACGAGGTCCATCACCTCCACATCTGTAAATAACAGCCTGTAAAAATGGCGAAGACACGGATTATCCCTGACTAATGCATTTGCTGGCTTTGGACATGACAGGCACGTGTGTGTGTGTGTGTGTGTGTGTGTGTGTGTGTGTTTTGTGTGCCTGTTTAAATGGGAAAGATTGGTCACACAAAAAATATTGTTTCTCGTCCAACAAAATCATGTCATCTGTGTGCGAATGGAACGTGGGGATCAAGCCAATAAAAGTGAGGGATTCTGTGTGTCCGACGGCAATGTTCTAGCTGCTCCACGCTAACGAGTTTACTCACTTGTTGTGCTTCCTGTTGTCATTCTCTACAGAACTCTGTAAATTTGAGACTTTAAAATGTATGTATTTGATGTTTTTTACTTTCCCGCGTGATTTAGCTTCATGTCAGCCGCGCATTTGTAGGAAATCCTGAGGTAGACAGTGATAAGAAGTCATGAGCATTCACAGTAGCAGGGAGCTGGTGAGTGATGAACATAAGGAGCACACACACACACACACACACACACACGCACAAACACAATGTAGAGGGAAACTTGTGTACATCCTCTAACTCATTCACTGTAATTCTCCCATAATCCTTTATGCCACAAAATGACAGCTGCCAGACGTACCCTCTCCACTGGCGCCTGGACTCTCCATTCCTCTCTTTTCCTCTCTCTCTCTGTCAGACACGTTTTAAAGCTGCAACATATCAGAAAAACAACCTTTACGCCGATGCTGCATCTTGAATATTTACAACACGCTCTATTAAAAGGAATCAATCGACCACGGCGCGCAAACATGCCCGTTCATCACCGGCACAACTCGATAATTGGAAACAAACAAGAATTCATAATGCGCGGTGCTTCATCTGCTAATTGCAATGAGATGATGATGATGACTGCAATGCTCGGACCGGAGGAGGAAGATCAAGCCGAATGCTTGCCTCCTGTTCGAGGGGACAGAACACACTCTGTTCGTTCATCAGATAAGCCTCACGACTCCAAAAATCCATCGATTTGAGGAAACATGGGAGGTCAGGACCTGGAGCGCCCACATGTTTTACTGGTGCTTTGGTGATTCTGGTACATCCATCCCTTGGCAACCCACCAACGATGAGCATGACGGAATGAAACTCGTTCGTTGCCAAGAAACTGATAAATGTGAGGCACACCTGTATAGACTTAGAGAAATATACTGTGGTGCTAAGATTCTATTCTTTGAGAAAAGTTAATCGGGTGTAGAATATTTAGGACGCCTTGGACCATTGTGGAATGCTCGAACCATAAAATTTGTGGAACAAATTGGCTTAATTAACCTTAACTGAATATTTGCTTCATAAAGACGAGGAGCACATTGCACAAAGTGACTTAATATCCTGCGATCTTCATCTCTGTCCATTTGAGGCCAATAATTTCACAATTTCAAGCATAACCGGGCTCGGAAATGAGCGGGCTATATGCTAACCTCCAGACGTCACGGGATGCGAGATGACAGAGAGGAAACAAGTGCAAAAAGCTCACATCACAATAAATAGGATGTGAAGTTTCTGGAGCAGCGATGGAATTGTTTGGAAAGCAGCGGATGAGGCTTTATGTTAGCATGTCTGCAAGGCTTCTGATAAAAAAAAAACACAGAAAAGCAGAAGCTATTGTGCTGTTAGTCTCCTGAACATTCCTGGTTGATTCCATTCCTGGCCAGGAGTCGTCTTGTGTGTCTGCAAAATTAGTGTGTGTTAAGATAGCTTTTATGGCATTAAGTCGTGTGTGTAGCAAGCGATGTGGAGTCATTAGCAGCGTTGCTTTCAGTGCTTAATGAGAGCCCAAGGCCGCGCTAGGAGTGATTAGTTACCAGATAAGCGGGAGACCTTCTCATTTCTGTGTGTGGAGGGAAAAGGAAGGACTAGCAGAACGGAAAACAGACGAGTGGAGACCCCCAAAGATCCAGATCCAGATACCGATGCAGAATCTGGGTCACTTTCTTTAAAGCTGGGAGATCAGGAGAAATAATAAAAGGCAGACGTTAATGAAAACTCTCTGGTACGTGAGGTTCAGATACATATTTTGAGAGGCGGGGCAAATCAGGTCAAAGTACGGCAACAGAGAGAGTCAATAGTCAAGATAATGCTGACTAATACGATTAATCCGAGTGGATTTGATGGAATCTGTTGGCGTGACTTGATTTCAGGTGATGTTATTTTTGTAGTGCAAAAAAACCCCACGTATGATTGAAAAGGTTTTGTTTTGACCAATCACAGAATGTATTTTCTGGCTGCTCGGGTTTCCGTGACGGTAGTGTTGGTGGGAGGCGTGTGAAATGAGACGTACTGAGAATGAGGAGCGTCTAAAACCAGCCTCATAACAGATTCTAAAAAAGAGGATCATTAGCCTCATTTGTTGCTCTGAGTCATTCTCATTTGGCAGAATTTAACAGTGTGTGTGTGTGTGTGTGTGTGTGTGTGTGTGTGTGTGTGTGTGTGTGTGTCTATGTGTGAGAATAAAGGTGATTGTGCGGGAATAAAGAGAAAGTCTACAAATCATAACCAGAGAGGACTGTTGTGGAATTTCACCATACTGCGTCTGTCTCTCTCTCTCTCTCTCTCTCTCTCTCTCTCAAATCAAAATCAAATCTCTCTCTCTTTCTCTCTCTCTCTCACTGCAGCAGCGACTGCAGTCTGTTCTTATCGAACACAACACCAGAGGACTGAATAGACACTATTTATTGTGAGATAAAACTCGGCTCCATCTGACCGTCATCCGTCGTCCGTCGTCCTTGACAACCTGAGGAGAAAACAATTTTCTCAACATTCATACGGATCGGAGCAAAGGTCTTCAGCTCTGGGAGTACAAACAAACAAATACACATCCACGGATTTATAATCAGTTTATTATAATGAATATTTGCTCTAAATGAGCCACGATGAGGTAATGGTTCTATAATTCATCACTGACTGATTTCTAACCTGGAGGTTAACCCGTGAATAAACACCAGCACCAGCAGGTAAACAAGATAAGAGTCCTTAGTTAAATGCTAAAAGCAACACTTTTGTGGGAATGCCTATAAAGACAAGGCCGGCAACACTTAAGTTATTGATCCGGCTGCCCTTCAGAGTGACTCTGACCCACCGGACTGACATTAACTCACCTGGAGCCAAACACAAGGATCCATTTCACTGGAGTAGACAGATTTAAAAAGCACCAGATCTTAATTCCAAGATCTGCTAAGACTGCCTGCCTGACGTCGAGGGAATCACTATCAACTGCCTCCGACTGTCTGACTGTCCTTGACTCATTTCCACAAATCCTTTTCCCTGGACTTTGTCTCATTCCCACATTTTTCTGGATCCAGAGACCTTCCTGAATAAATCTGTGAGACCTCCATCTCAGGTAGAGCGTGAACTCATCCGTTACCTCACATCTCCAACCAGATTGAAGGTCATTGGAGGAAAGCGGCGCCCCACTGGGTGTAAACCCCTCCATCTTCAATCAGTCGTCTATCACACCTCCATCCTCAACCCAGCAGGAAACTCAACATCACCTGTTTTCACTTCACTACACAGGGTTCCACTTTTGGGTTCCTATTTTGCGTCTTTCTTCTTGCCCCCCCCCCCCCGCCACCATTGCTCCTCCTTTCATTTCCACCTCCTCTGACTGATCTTAGCTTTCTCTCTCGCTTTGGCACCCCCCTCCCACCGTTTCCTCCGTATCTGTAGTGAGCTCAGGGGCCCGGCTCCTGTTCAAAAACCTTTTTAATGTCGCTGTTCACCGCTGCTCAGCAGAGGCCCCCTGCTGCGCCCCATCTTAAAATCATCCATCCCTCTTTCTGAGACTCAGATCTCTTTCTTTACTGTAAGGTAAACCACTTTCATCTCAACTCCCTTCTTTTTTTATTATTTTTTTAAAGCTCCAACTCCTGCAAAGAAAAGACGCAGCTTCCGCAACTTAAGCATTTAAGCTTTGTAAGCATTTTTCCAACAGGCCATTCCCTGAGCCGAGGGCGTTTTCCTCTCCACCCCACTGACAAAACTTCAAATAGATACAGAAGCTGGAATCTGTGTTCTAGCACCACAACCAGTGAATTATTGTCCATAAATCATTGTGTTTACACTAATATATTCACAAGAAAGACAGAAAAGCATCCATCACAGTTAAAAGGACAGAATCAGGGACTATTTAGGGAACTGTAACTAGAAAAATGACTCAGGATTGACCCAACCCATGGATTCTAGGACTGCAAAATGTTCGTGTTCTGAAGCTGTTCTGGGTTCGGTTTTGGGTTAGTTCTCACACAATTTAGCTTTAATTTTATTCATAATTACATAATGTAACTTCAAACAGTTACTTCAACACATAAAACTTCATACTGGCCCATTTGTTGATGTCAGTACGGATCAAATCGTGAACACAGATAATGTTCCCGACCCGCGGGCAGCTAAGAGAAACATCAGCCGCAGAATGTTCAGGACCTTAAACACCCCAACTGAACTCAACAAGCATCTCCTTGTTCTCCAACATAGTCTCTCTACATCTAACTACTCATTCTGTCTCTCTCTCTCTCTTCCCGTTCTCTGTTTCCTCCCTTCCTATATGTTTTGGCATTGCCATTGTCTGCTCCTGGGTAGCCAAACATACTCGGCAGCCGTTGGCCGCGGCAAACAAGAAGCCCATTCAGTGAGCTCAGCAGTGATGTCAACGGAGAAAGGAAGGAGGAGGATGGAGCGTGGAAAGTGGAGGAAGACTGAGTAAATTCTCGGAATGTTTTGCAAATATTAGTCAAGACCCCCCCAACCTCCCAACCCCTTGTTTCAGCGAACAAGGGGTTGGGAGCCAATGCAGTTCTCGATGGCTAGAACTGCATTGGCGTCAAACTCTCCTTTGATTAACAGAATGCAAATCATTGCATTCGGAGTCGACCACACGAAATGTTGTTCCCACGGTGATTACACAAAGCTCTATAGTCCACAAGCAAATACTGTTCCTGCAATAAACACCAACAATCCAACGCTCTGGAGAGTAACGTCCAAACATATAAAATAGAATAGAATAGAATAGAATGCCTTTAATGTCATCATAGACAAATGTACAACAAAATTATAACGTGATAACGCAGGTTCTAGGGACACCACGAGAACTGAAGAAGCCTCTTGGGTGAAACGTCTTCAAGAAACTTTCTTAAAGTCCATTGGTTTGACTTAAACATCTTTGGATAACCATGACCTGGACAACTAAGAACCAACACAGACATTCGAGGGGCAGGTTTTAAGAGGGTAAGGGTCAAACTATCGTGGGATTTAGTGTCATTGCTTCATGGTGCAATGACACTGATTTTCCTCAATTCCTAGTTTGATAATGATATCTTTACCTCTTTAGGAAAACTTGACCATTTTCCAATATGGCTCCAACTCACTCCCCGTGTTCCACACAAGCTAGAAAACAAAACATCTCCTTTATTTCATTTCCAGCTCATTTGTCCTCACCTGTCTCTTCTCCGCCCATATTTCACCATGTTCCCGCACTAAGGACGACCAGTCGACGGGGAATTAACAGTTTGAAATAGAGGGCGACGTGATTTTTGGCTCGGGGCTTTATGAACGCACACGTAGCAGAGCATGTACCCACACCTTGTTTGTTCACGGCTCATATTAAAGCGCTGGTGTCCGCAGAGATAACGAGGGCGTTTCCTATTATGGGTTTTCTTGGGAAAGGGAAGAGGGAGGTCCACTTTAATTGTAAGCGTGACAGACAGTGTTTGTGTGTGAATGTGTGCCCGACCTCTGCAGGACTGATGCCAGCGGCGGCGATGCATAAAGAGACGGAGGCATAACGGGATGGAGAGTGCACACAGGGTAATGGGTGATCAGTCTAACACGAGATCACATATTCTAAAATTTACAGAGATAATACCACAGGTACCGCAGTGCACTGGCGTCACGCTCGGAGTTTTCCCCGCCTCACACCCCAAGACAGCTGGGATAGGCTCCATCTCCCCGCGAACCGCCCAAGCGGATGAAGCGGTTAGAGAAAATGAATGAATATCTGGAGGTAATGCGGTACTACTGCCAGAGGGGGGTGGTAATACACCTACAGACTGTTTGCAATCACTATTAATAAAAAGAAGAAGACGACACACACTAACACAAGGTGTCAATCAAATGACTGTGATGTGCTGAACACATTACAGCCATCAGAAAGTCTGGTGTGGAAAAAATGCAAATGATAAAAGTTTTTTAAAAAAAACGTAAAAATTCACAGTTTCGGCCCTTTCTGATAGCAAACATAGAAAACACTCCTCTATCATGATCCTTGGGTCATTTGTGGTGGAAAATGGAACCACTAATGAAAGAAGACACATGGAGGGGAATAGTGAACAACTGTGAGACGTGGTGAGAAAAGGTTAGAGAGGGATGTCAAAGCCAAACGTGATGGAGGGGCGGTCAGGTGGAGAAAAAGACATGGATGGGCAATGAAGAAAAGAAAGGCAGACTGGAGAACAGATGGAATAAACAGGACTGCAGAAACAGATAAAAAGGGGGATGATAGGAGGATGAAACATCCTTGAGGAGATTCTTTGTGATGGATAGAAGTCATCTACCCTAAAACCTCAGATCTTTAGGTGGAATATACTCAAACATGTTGGATGAATGCTAAATATACACACAAAAACATCAGCAAAACGACCGACAAGCTTCTCTTTGTCTTTCCAACACGTCGTCAATGACCGTCATTCAGCTCCAGTTATAAACTGTCCAAACACATGACGGAAAACACCAGACTCAGAAACGAAACTGCGTTTTAACGCTGCCTTCATCTGTCGAGCATTTCACACTCCAAGCAGTCAAAAGTGCAGGAAATAAAGCAGTGCATGTTATTTCTTATATACAAGCACATACTGTACATATTTATAATACATACAGTATATAAATACACACACAGACACACACCTAAATTCATCAACAGTGTTGCAGAGGAGGACAGAGTCTTGTTTGGTTATGCAGAGATCTAGTCAGGTGATTCGTGGACAAATGTCACACAAAGAAAACAGACAGAAAACAAATCGTCTGCACACACAAAGACACCTCAGTGTGTGTGTGAGTGTGCAGGCTGGCTTTTGTGTGTTGTGTGTCCTGCATGTGTGTGTGAACCCTCCCTGCAGCCAACAGAGTGTGGGATGAAGATCCTCCCCACGGATAACATTACGGCATCTCGCTACTGCAACGTGCGACTGCGAGCGAAGGACTGCTGCATCAGCAGCTCTTTACACCGAGGAGAACGAGCAACTAACACACACACACCATCCAGCCTCACCTCGCCTCACCTCTATGGGGAACTCTGGCCAGGACTGGCGGTGACGTACATAACAAAGTGTGCGTCAAAAATAGAACCGCACTTCCCACAAATCGCCTTTGTTGTAACTCGTCCCCTCCCAACCTTTGGCGTCGCTCCACAAAATCTGAAGATCAAGAGGCAACAATGACAGCAGGTAGTAGAATCCACAGTCCGACATTAGAGATGCAGGAGACCCGGAACCAGTCGAACCTGAATAGAGATGTTCAGAGCAAGTAAAATGGTTTCACTGCTGAATCTGAAAAGGTTGCACTCAATGTAAAAGGAGTCATAAAACATTAATAAAAACACAATAACACCTCCTTTGTTTTGTGCTGCTGACAGACTTTTCCATCAGATGTCACCATTGCCAGAAAGGACAGGTGACAAAACACTTCTGATTGAAACCGTCGATGTAAAATTCACAGCTCAAGGTCCACATGCTTTTATTTCTGGAGCAAAATCAAACACAATCTTTTGTGGAAAGAGTTTGATATAGCAGAGATTCGCCAGCATACAAGCTAAATGGAATAGTTTGACATTTGGGAAAATATAACCGCTCACTCTCGCTGCGATTTCACAGATAAGTTAAAGAAAAAAAGAACAGAAAAGGCAAAAATGTCACCGTACTGGAGAAACAAGGATGTATTGCAAAGTCAGGGGTGCCTTATCCTCCCAACAAGATCAACCATCATGCAAGGAGAGTAAATGGGTCAAGTTAAAGGTATTTTGTTGTTTACTGCCGTCTTCTTCATGCATGCTTCAGATGTTAGAAAAGATGATAACACTGCCCTGTTAATATGACAGTGATATTAATCTCATCCGACTCTCCAAAAGGAAAGCAAATAAGTGTGAGAAATCAAATCAGCGTGCCATTTATGTTAATGCACAAATTCTGAGATTGAAGTCAGAATTCAGAGAATAAAGTTAGAATTCTATGGTTAAAGTCATAATTCTCAGAATAAAGTCAGAATTCTAAAACAGAAGTTGGAATTCCAAGAATAAAGTCAGTATTCATTTATTAAAGACAGGATTCTACGATTAAAATCAGAATTTTAAGATTAAAGACAGAATTCCAAAATTAAAAACAGAATCCAAAGAATAAATCAGAATTCTAAAATTAAAGTCAGAATTCTAAGATTAATGTCAGAATTCAGTAAGTCAGAAATCTAAGATTAAAGTCATAAATCTGATAATAATATCACACTTCTAAATTGTCCCGATACAAAAGCCTCATTTAAGAACTTCCTTCAGAATGATGCTGATGCCTGAGGATATTCCTAGCATTTTGTGTCGAGACACATCCTCATGACAACTGAATAGATTGCTGAAGACGACACGGCAAACTCCATTTTTCCCTATATAGGGAGCAATGACAGCCTACCAGAATCCAAGTCATTTCCAATTCCCTGTCCTGCGTCTCTCAGCAACTCCGAGCATCAGAGGGTGAATATATAGCAAACTGTGTTCCTGGTGATTCCTGCGCAAAGGGACTCTGATTCTGAAGACAACCTCAGTTAATCACATTCTGCAGTGTTTACTTGTCCTGAACAGGCCTCTCTCTCCTTCTCTCTCTCTTCCTCTCCTTCTCTCTGTCTCCCCCTCCCTCTCTCTTTCTCAGTAACACAGATCTGAAGTCTGTTCTTGCATCTGAACACAAACACCGACCCACAGAACCGTCAAACAGGAGCTGAGACGCCCAGTTATCCTTGAGAAAATTGCTGAGGACCACTTCAGGTTGATAACAGTGTTGTGGGTCTGCGTGATTTATGTATGGAAGAGGTAAACAATGGTGTAATGTGTGCACAAGCAGAAATGATGTATGGGTGAAGAGACTGTTTAAGACTTGAGTACCTTGGTTGGATATGTGTGTCCCTGTTAGCGCAGTGTGTTTTAGTTCCTGGTGTGTTTCTGGGCAGGGTTCTGCAGGATTCCAACTACTGTACGTCAGGACCAGCAAGTCTGGTTTGACAACAAGTGACGTGGAACTAAGACAAAAATATACACATTTAGATTTAGAATTCCACAGCTACAGAAGGTATGCTTACTAAGTGAGTTCAGATGTGTTTCCTCTTGTTCTTACTAGAAATGAAGCACAAAAACAACATTCAATGGAAAATTTATTTCAATTTATTTTACTTCCTAAATAAAAAAATGGAGAAATCTAATTGTCTTACTGTATATTTAAATATTTTTAAACCATTGGGCTAGTTTCAGGTAGAGGTAAGATCTTAAACCCAAGCCCGAGTCGGGCTGGATTTTTTAGGCCCGATCTTACCTCTAGTTTCAGGTCTTGATGGTGACACAAATGAAGTTGCAGCTCCTACCTTACCTTAATAACTTAGAAGTGTAATCTAATGACATTAAACATGCTTCAATGCAAGTGACAACAAATAACTTTGGGTAAAGATTTATTGTCTATCTTTCCAGGCTCCTCAGCAGCCACTAGCAGCGCTCTTCCCAGGGTAATCTCAGGCATGCCTAGACAAGATGAGATACGTAACCCCTCCTGCAAGCACTAGATCAGGGGTCTGACAGGAAAAAGCCTTTAATCTGATGCATGGACCCCTCCACCGCCGTCCTTCAACGCCAAACAGCGGCAGTTATACTCCCAAGTTTTACTTCCTGACCTCTCCGTTCAGGACAGTCCAACACAACAACCACATTCCTGCTGATGTGTTCAAGTGGTTTGATTCACACGGAGCTGGAAACTGATTTAGTGCCTGCTGAGGATGACTACCGATGAAGCCAATGCAAGTTCATCTCCATGACAGAGTAGAAAGTCTTCTCCAGGTTTGAAGCAGCACATTTTGCTGAGGGAAGGAGTCGTGGTAGTTAAAACCATAAATCCATCAATGATGGATTGATGAGCTAAAGTTCAAGGGAACAATAAGTGGCTTTCCTGCTCTGAATCATACAGGGAGCTTTTCTTGATCCAGAAGTATAAAAATAGAGATTTATCGTTCTTCTTCCGAGAATCCTGGAAATCCATTAACTATGTCCAAAGCATCGTTTTACGACTGTGAGCTTGAATTCCTTCAAATGAGCCACTTTGGGCGCTCCTATGATGATTGCAAATGGGATTATAAATAAAAACACATAACAAGTACCCAGTTTCAGAAGCCTTGAGGAGACAAAGAAGAGCACCAGAGACCCAAACGATGTGCTGTAGATCAATATCTTTTTATTATTAGAATTGCTATCTCACTTTACTCTCCTCCTCTGTTATATCTTTAGTCTGATTGTTTCTTTCTTTCTCAATTCTCCAACAGAATAGCTGTTTTTTGGGTTATATTTTTTCACTTCTTAAATCTCAAATCTCTACAATCAGAGGAGGCAAAGCGTTAACAGAATCCTCCCTGAACTCAGCTGCAGAGAATAAGCGTTAAGATTAATTATCATAACTCCGCGTCCACCCAGCTGATTTCTTGCAATTGGACTGAAATTAAAAGATGCAGCAGTGGGAATGGAAATTTTAACTGTCTGAGCTCAGCCTCCAATAATGAGTAAATGAGATGCTTCTAAATGCACAGAATCCTGCTCAATCCAATGCAAACCTGACGTCTTTGGTCGTCACCGGCAACATGTAGCTCCTCCAGACTCACTATCCATTACCCAACCCCCCCCCAGGGGAGGACAGGGGTGTAAAACAGATTTGTGTAGGGTTAATTGCAAAACCAGGGGTGTATAGCAAAGCGGGCAGCCGGAGATTCCGAACGGGGGGATATTGCTTGTTAAAGACTAAGAGGATGTGAAATATGCGCCGTCTGCTAAACGACATCTTGACAGCTTACGATGGAAATTTCACAGCAATCAAAGAGAATGTGTTTCAGTGTCTCCTTTCAGCTGCAGGGGGCTTTGCAGGACTAGGAAAGCAACATGATGGCATTCTGTCAGTCCAGACACATTATGAACCGTTTTAATGTGTTTTCAGAATTGCAAGCAGCTGTTCAGCTTTATTCTTCCATCTAGGGAGCCGTTCAGGTCATGCAAATGACTTGCTGCAGAGGCATTTTACAACGAAATATTATGACTCAAAGGCCTGGAGCAAAGGTTCGCCGAAGACAAAGTCGTTACAGTCCAACTTCAGAGAATGAACAGCAACATAAATAGTTTATAACTGTCAGTTAAATTAAACTGGAGTCTGGAAACTGTTTTAGCTTAGCATAGAGACTAGAAAAATGCTGCTGCTAACCAAAGTAATTAGCAATCAGAGAAGGCGTACCTTTACCTACATCATCGTCTCTAAATTCGGAACAATCGGATGAGTTTTCCCACTTAAGGGCCCTTTTCCAACTTTATCCCCCACTTTTTGCAAGTTCCACCATCCTTTTGGACTTTGCAAAAAGAATTTGGCACAAGACACACATTTAATTGTGTAACACTACATGCAGATGATCAACTATTGTCACTACACCAAGGGCATACAGCAGCACATACTGTGGTGAAGTGATCATGATGAAATAACCTCAAAATTAGCTCAAAAAAACTGCTGGATTTTGGACGTAGACAGAGATTACATTCTCCAACCTGACCTGGATTCGTTTAAAATGAGATAAAATAATAATAATTAAACAACATAACCTCAAAACTTTGGTAAAAACTCTTCGATGGTGTTCGCCCCTCGCTCGCCTCCCTTCTTATGCACAGCAGCTGCACATACCTCCCCTTCCACTGCATTCGAATGCACACATTAGCCACACGCTATTAATACCCCTAAGTTTAAGTTGTCACAAAGCATTTGCTACGCTCCCGTCCACTTACATTCACCACCACACACTCAACTGTTTGAAAGCGTGAGGCTGCTTTAGTCATACACCGACATGATGCATTAACCCGGACATGCATGTTATTAACTGCTAGAAACTGACAGGTAATATATTTTAAACACAATACAGTCACATTTGGGTGTTGTTCATGTCGTTTGGATGATTTGCTGAACATCAACATCACGGTATTTCTGGCTGTTCTCCTCTGACGTTGGCAGAAACATTAAAAAAGAGCCTCTATAACTAGTTTTTGGTTAATGATTTAGGATTCAATACACGGCTGCCTCCATCTTTGGTTTGTTCACTACGTTCCTTTGAGAGGATGTCAGGGCAATGCCAGCTTCATTAATGTTTAAGCACATAACACAAGGAAGCGTGGTTAAAGCAAAGAGAAGCTGAAACAAAGTGTAAATTGTGTTTGCCGAAGTCAATGTCAGCTGCTGTGGGAGCTGCTCTGCTGCAGGGTGGATGTCCTGCCAACGGTTCTTATTCACCAATCAGACAGAGGGAGGGAGTCAAGGGGGAGTACTGGGGGCATTTGGCTACATGTGTTTGAGTATGTGAGAAAGTGTTTAGGAGCGAATGGAAAACGAAAAGAGAGCTGACAGAGTGTGAAAAAGGGGTGTGTATTCATTTGACAGGTCAGCAGAGATGAAATTCTTATTTACATTTATAGAGGAAGATGGGTGTGGGTGTGTGTGTGTGTGTGTGTGTGTGTGTGTGTGTGTGTGTGTGTGTGTGTGTGTGTGTGTGTGTGTGCACATTCAGGAACAGTCCTTCCCAATCCGAACAGAGCAGTTTATGCACATTTGAGGTTAACCAGAGAGCTTAGCAACATCCGCTACACATCCACACTGTACACTGTACGATGTGTGTGTGCGTGTGTGTGTGTGTGTATGTGATTTGGTGTGATGTGATGTGTGTGTTGTGCATTGAAATGCATGTGTTACTATGGGGAAGTTGATTTGCATTTCATAAAAGAGTGACTTCAATCAAGAACAAATAGTTTCCATGAATGTTTGGGTTACCCTTATAATAAAATACATGAAGAAGAAAAAGGAGCAGAATATCGAAGGCACTTTAACATATATCCTATAATAATAAAAGAGGGCGTATGCCTCCTCCAAGGTCTCTTTAGATTAAATTAGAATCTAAAACAGACTTCAGAAAGAATGTGCTATCCTACTTTTTTATAAAACATTTGGACTGTTATGATGTTAAATTTTGAAACATAACAATCGATACACAGATTTATTGGTTCTAAAATGAGACTAAAATTACAATTAAAAAAATTCTAATGTTAGATAGATAGATAGATAGATAGATAGATAGATAGATAGATAGATAGATAGATAGATAGATAGATAGATAGATAGATAGATAGATAGATAGATAACATATAACCTTCTGCTCACAAACATCCATTCATTCCTCGTGACAGCAACAATGAATATATACGATGCAGAAAGAAGCAAATAATATAAAGACAGCTGAAAGGCACACTGGGTGAGAAAGGCACGTAGTCCTCATCATCATCATCATCATCATCATCATGATCCACATCATCATTCCCCACACACACACATTGCCATCTCAGAGGGACGTTCCTTCTTGGGTACGGGGACAATGCAGGACGTTTTCCACCGGGACAGGACCATCCCCAAAGGCAGGCAGATGTTAAATATGTGCTGAAGAGGGTCTCCCAGTTCAACAGCATCACCTCGAAGGAGTCTCAAGGGGAACTAGTCCAGTCCGACCACCTGGAATGAAGACTCTTCAGCAAAGATGTCACCTGGTGGAGGTTGACCTTCTTGGTCACCCAACGTATGTGGTTGGGGTAGGACTTAAGTGTCATACGCAAACACTCGCACTTAGCAAAGGATCCTTCAGTATATGCTCACGCATGCAAAGATCCATGATATGCATAATAAATATACCGTATATAAGTTGACTGTTAAACGGATTGCGGCTCCAGGCCAAATTTATATGGGTTCTTCCTTTGGAAATCAAGCAACCGTTCCAACACGTTTCATCAAATTCCATCAAGTAGTTTATATGTAATAGACAGAAATGTTGAGGAAAGAGCTGAGGCGTTAGGTGGATCTCAGATCCCCCCAAAATGAAACCCTTCTTGTGAGATCCATGAAAATCTGTCATGCAGCTTTGGTGTCATCCTCCAAACGCCTCAGAGGTGGAGGTCAAGACTGAAATTTAACACCAAGGTAGTAAAGGTAATTTTTAGAAACATTATGAGTCATCCTTCATGCAACAGAGTAAAAAACAAACTATAAATCTATTTTAGACTCAGATGTAAGCAGACAGTTGTGTCTGAAGTGTAACCGCAGTGGTGTTAATGGGGAGCAGCCAGTGTTTTAATGGGAGGCAACAAGTCCCGGTCCGCGGCTCCGCGGAGGTGCCGCAGTCGCTACCGAAGTTTCCCTCCGCTCACACACACACACACACGCACACACGCACACACACACACACACACACACACGCACACACGCACACACACACACACACACACACAACTTCTACGCACAGATGTGAAGCTATGAAACCAGCGCTTACCGGGGTGAGAGGAGAGACGGACCCCGCAAAGATCTGCATTCAGCGGCAGCTTTCACAGAAAGTCTTCCGATTTGTTCCCGTCGTCTATAAAACGTCTCTGCGTTCCAGAAGTCCGTCTGACATCCGGTGTGTAAAGAAGTGCGTCTGACATGCGGTGTGTAAAGAAGTCAGTCTGCGGTGTGACGGACCTACAGGCAACGTCGAGGCTCGTGCTTCATCACACGCGCGCTGACCGGACGGAACACGGAGCTGCTCATCAGTCTGCTCCGATCTGAGCTCCGCCAGGCGGGAGGAGGAGGGGTGCCCGCGAGCTGCCGCGCAGTGCGTCATGGGATATGTAGTTGAAATCGGATAAATAAAACTAGAGCTGCCTGAGAAAGTAGAATTTGATTTTTGGCATTTGTATATATTCTAAGTTATTTATACTGTACATGTGTTGTTTATTATTTTATACTATGTACTATTAATTATTTTGTACAGATTAGAGCCGGAACATCTTAATATGAAAATATCGCTATTTTATATGTGATGTTCTCACATTATTTCAATATATATTTTCGCATTATAATTATATATTTTCACATTACTATGACATACAAACTCATTATGTTTTAAGGAGTTATTTTTATTGTTATAATATTATGTTTTTACATTGTTTTAGTATGAAACATGTCATTTAGTTCAAATGTGTTATATTCAAAGCTGTTTCATTGTTAGAACATAAAATATTTCATGAGGACATTAAAACCTGGGTTCACCTGATATCCAGCTATTGTATCGAGCATCCATTCTTTTCGCTAATACCAGAATATCACCATTTCTCAACCCAAACAAGAATTAGTCAAACATTTGAAAGAGCCATATTTATTCAAATTGAAAGTTATCTTATATTACTAAATGCTTCAGATCATAACAATAAATGTAGCAGACTAAGACTGTAATGAGGATACTACATTAATGTGATATATATGAAATATGAAAGCTTGTAAAAATTGGTTGAGTAGTATATCATCTTAATAAATAAAGGTTTATAGTTATAAATTCCAATTTTTTTATTTCCAAATAACACAAATGATACTTCTACAATGTTATAAATATTTTATATACTTTTCATGTTATAAAGCCAAACAAAGAAATATCATATTACATATCAATAATTTTATAAATAGACAAAATATCTCCTGTAAACTTATAACCTGACAAAAATAGAACAGTCAAGAAGCCACAGGCTAACGCAAGACCTTACTTTAAAAAAGACAGGAAATGACTGAAATAGATAATAGATAAAATTAATCCTACAAAGGAAGTGAAGCACTAACACAGGACTACTGTTTAGTAGCAGTATTTTGTTGACTGTAAGATCTGAGGTATACTGTATTTACTATCCACAGATTTTAAAACCTCCTGGAGGTAAATAAATAACATTGAATTTTCTCCTAGGTTGTTTCTGTCAAATGTTAGTTTGATGAGAGATTTTTGTATCCACTGGTATTGATTTCATTATTTTTTAGTAACTCACTATATTTCATATGTATTCAGAAAACTGAAACAAAAGAGAAAGTTGAAGTGAGAGATAGAGCGATAAAGAGGATTTATGTTATTCACACTGTGGACAGCCAGAGGAGGTCCTTGGTAAAGACCGTACAGCCACCCGTGTGATGAATACAGCCCGACTTCATCCATATTGTGTTTCATTGTTGGAGAGGAAATACCTTTCCTATAAGGATAAATACTCCAGCCTTGCTCTCACATATAGTTCTAATTAATTCAAAGAGGAACAGCTGCATGTGTAACGCTTTTATGATATGAGCAGCATCAACAGTTTAGACAAAGCAACACATGATGCTAAACACTTCAATAAAAGAACATTTCCTAATGTATTGTGCGTAGGCAGAGAACTTGATAGATGAATTCCTGCAACAAAACAATTCCTCTGTTTTCTTTGAGGTCAACGGTCCCCCTGAGCATTCATTGTTTCTGAGGGCCCTCTTCCCTACTTTCTTATGGCTGGACTTACAGTACAACTTCTAAATAAGTATCTGTGTGTATGTGTGTGTGGGTGTGGGGAGTGCATAGGAAATGCTTCTGCCTCTCAGTCGCCATAGGTCTAAATATAGAGTTCCCTGCCTCCTCTGTGCAACTGTCAAAGCCTGGGTTGGATTGTTGGCCATTCAGGAAAGAAACTTGAGGCGTGTTGAAGTTTGGATAAATTGTACAAGCTGAGAATAACTCATTTGTTCTTGATGCGTACTGGAAACAGGGTGGCAATAGGACAGTGTGGAGCAAAGGGCATGGTGCACAAATGCAATGCAAAGTTACATGATTTAGTTAGTCTGTTAGACTTTCTCTGTCTCTTTTCAAACCAACTAATTCAATGAAAGAAATTACGACCACTGAAATATCACTATTTATTGAAAATCAATATTTAAATATCATTTAATGCAACTCTAAATAAAGTACCACCAAGAGATGCAGACATAGGAGGTTACACTCTCAAGATTGAACCTGATACAACCTTCGCTTGCAAATTTACAGACACTTATTTATTTTGCAGAAGCAATTCATGCCCTGATTACATCTGACTGAAGTGCAAACACAGTCAAAATTCAGAGCCTGACATGTCTTCATGTATCCTGACAAGCTTTCGACCTTTTTCAACTGCTGAGTGCAGGAAGCAGACACAACCGGGAGACTGTTTCCTACCCTTGTCTATTTGATTATGAGATATGTCTGTTTGATTGTCTATTTGGAAAGCAGCACCTCCTTTATTGGATTAGTGCTTGACAGAAACCCCACATGTCCCCTCCTAACATAATTCGGCTCTGCGATATGGTTTGTCAGACCATTACAGGAAGGTGCCGCTGTCGGTTTCCCTGTCCTTTTGCTTTAATGAGCTGTGCCATGTCATTGTGAATGACATGTTTATATATATGTATGTATCACTATTGTTCAACCCCACCCCCCAATGTCAAGGCTGGAAATATCACTATAATGGTTGGGCTTACATTGGATGCCTCACACTGAGAGAGAGCAAGATGTGTGCAGAAGCTCCAATTTGTTTTATAATGAATGAATGACCAAAGAACAATTCACAATTCTGACAACACCTTCTATAGACCCCATGGTGGACGTGCGTGTGTGTGTGTGTGTGTTTGTGTGTGTGTGTAGTAATGTTTACTATCTTTTACTAGGATGTTTTTATGGTAAAAATGAAGGCAATGTCAATATATGTGTCATATGGGAAAAACTAAAGAAGAAGAAGAAGAAGAAGAAGAAGAAGAAGAAATGTACTTCATTGAATCCTCTTGAGGAAACTCATGATTAAGAAGCGTTTCTGATGGATTTGTTTATCATTTTATAGTTTTACAATTTCTACGGTTTTTTATATATACTATTAGCTTACATCCCTGTTTATATTGCACATTTCTGTTTATTATGTATTTTACTGCTTAATGTGCTTTCAATTACCCTTTGGGGACTAATAAAGTTTTTTGAATTGAATTGAACTGAAATATTTTACATATAATGTATAATTATTTTATCGCTTAAAAAACTACTGACGTAACAATGCATGGCACTTAAATATCAATAAGTGGATTATAACCAGATTCGAGCAGACGTAATAAAATTTAACTACAGTATACTTGTGCATCAATTTATTCTTTTGTGGTATCGAGTTCTCCGTCGAGTTCTTTATTATACTCTGGCGCCCTCTAGTGACGTAAACAAGAGGCGCCAATGTCAGTCAAAGCGGAGTAAACATGGCGGCGCCCGGTAAAGCGGCCGTGCTGCTGAATTCTGTGAAGAAAATAACGATTCAGTTTTGTCCGTTTGAGAGCAACACCCGAGCCACACGGTAAGAAACGTTTTCACACACTGTTGTGTCTGTTTGTGTGACCGGATGTGTGTATTGAATCCCACAACGAGGCAAACAGCGTTTCCTAAAGCGTTCCACGGTACCTCCAGTCCCGACTGAATGCTGTTAGGTTACATTAACGAGTTAATCACAGTCCAGCTAGATTTAATAAAAGCCCATATCTCTGACAGGGCTTTCAGAATTGCTGTTAGTTGTTTGGAGGGTGTTTACACTGTTGTACCGGATCAGTCAATCCACCCCACGGAGGTTCAGATCGGTGTTCATCACATGAGATCCAGCATAAGGTCATCGGTCTTTAGAAACCATTAGGTATCATAGTTTTGGGCCTATTTCTGAGATTCGAAACTACTCAGATAAACCAGTTAATTGGATTCCATTGCTGATAATCAACGCAAACCCTAAAGAAGAAGAAGTGCATGAAGGACTGCATTTTGAAGTGTCTTTAGTGTATTTGAGGTAACCAAAATTTAATCATGTTAAGTAGTCCTATTCATCTTCTTGTGCTGCAAAATGTGTGCAGGGCATCCCTGAAAAAAAAAAAATTATCTGAAAAATGATATTCAGATACTTCTAATACATCCATTGTGTCTTTTCTGTGTAAAACACAAAAAAATATTTAGAATGTTTTTGCAGTGTAAAAAAACAAGAAGTAAATGGAGATATTCAGTTAAAATAGTCGTACAGTAAAATCAGGCTCTTCTAATGTGATCAATGTCTGACTTTTTTTTTTTTTAACCCCACAGGGAGTTTTTGTTCATGGTGGGTTCAGAGAGGGTCAAAGCTACCAACCTGAACTGTGAGGTGGTAACCAAGGTGAAACATGACAAGTCTGATCCCATGGTGGATATTACATTCAGTGAGTATTATATGAGCTCATTCAAATATATATTTTAGGAGGAAACTGATTAGGATCAACAGGCATTTTATCTGAATGTTCCTGACTTTATTTTCACTGCTTTCCTTCCATACAATGATGAGTTGTTTTGATTTTATTAATCATCACATTCTGTCTTTGTCTTTCTTTGTTCACTTCAGCAAATGGAGAGAGGCTGTTGATGAATGGGGCAAATTTATCCTGCAAAGACATGATGAGTGCATTTCAGTCACAATTGAGAGCCAGCGATACTAAGGAGAAACCTGCAGGAAAAAAATAATCATTGTCATGTTGAATCTGTACAATTTGTCTATATCTGAGTGTATTATTGGATGTTTAGAATAAAAGTATAAAATTGAATTCTGGCGGTTCTTGTGTGAATGAATCTTCTGAATCTGACATGATGTTTATTTAGTACTCCAGTTCAGAACCACATTAAACTCTCTTCATAAGGGGAGGTAATTTGAACATTAATCCCATCTGCATTTCTTTTCTTTTCTTTCTTTATAAAAACAATCAAAATGCACAGTTTTTGTATTTTGGACAGCACAAGATCCAAAAAGACAAAGCAGGCATAAACTCATATGTGGACGATATAGGTCTACCAAAAAAAAAACGCTTCACTGAGTCATTTACAGCTACTTTTCCGTCACTGTATCAGCACCACTCTGTATTAGCATCTGTAACTAATGGTTTTTGGATGGATTATTACATCTATGTGTTCACATTGAATTTACAGAAATTTGTATTTTGATGGTATTTTCCTGGTAAGCTGCAGCATGTTAGTGAAAACAAACTGATGATCATAAATGAACAGAAAAACTTGCCTATTGCAATTAATGAAATACTGCTGATCCATTATTCTTTGGTCTTTCAGTATGTAGTCCATCTTGCCATGCTAAGGTATTATTATTATTGTTAATATTTGTATTATTATTCCCTTTCCCTTTATGTCTTAATTTTTCTTCAATGTATATTTTCCCTGTTTCTGCTTGTTCTGTGTGTCTGAATGCTAATGCAACGTTTAAATTTCCCAGTTTGATAAATAAAGTATATCTTATCTGAAACTTAAAACATTTTAACCATGCCAAAAAGTATTTACTTTTTCTAACTTGGCAACCCTTACTTACAATTTTATAAATGGTCTAAACCGTTGGCAGAATTTTGATTAACCATTAACAGAAACGCCAGGATAATTTCATCAACTACATTTCCCATGAAGCTTTGACAGCGTGCCTCGTGCTTAAGATGTGTAGCTGCTGCGTACCAACAAAATAATCATGATTATTTTTGAGGTGAAATTATTTTTACTCAGAAAAAGTTTATAGATATTAATTTCGATTAAAGTCAGACAGAAATTCAAACGAGTCGTAAAAATATCAATATTTTGTCGCTCTATTACGTGACGTTCCAGCCTGTAATTGGCTGTTCTCGCGTAGCTTCCGGTCGCGCTGGCCCTTTAAAACCCATTCTGTTCGCACAGTGGAAGGGACTTGAATCCAGACTCTACTGGTGGCTGTGGTGGACATCATATCAAAACCCGCAAAAATGGTTGACAAGTTTGTTGGGACGTGGAAGATGGTTTCCAGCGAGAACTTCGACGATTATATGAAAGCAATCGGTAGGAGCGTGAACCAATTAAACTAGCATATAGGATGCTGATGATTAATTTAATTAACTTGCTAATTTATACAAAGTTCTTAAAACCATCGTCTAATCTGTTTTTTTTTTTTAATGTTACGTTGTTGTCATGTTTATTCAATATCTAAATATATTGTGGAAATAATACGTTTTAATAAAATGATTTATTATTATCTTATAAAAAATAATATTTATAGAGTAAATTGTTAGTTTAACATGCGCTCCTGCCCTGCAGGTGTAGGATTCGCCACCCGGCAGGTGGGGAATCGAACCAAACCCAATTTGATAGTGACCGTGGACGATCAGGGTCTTGTATGCATGAAGAGTCAGAGCACCTTCAAAACCACTGAAATCAAGTTCAAACTCAACGAGCCTTTTGACGAGACTACTGCTGACGACAGGAAGACCAGGGTCAGTGTGTGATCTAAGGGGGGGGGGCATGAAGCCTGACAGCCTGGTGGTGTTCGGTTCTGGGATGAAGGACTGTCTCTGTTTTGTCGCCCTGCAGACCGTGATGACTCTGGACAACGGAAAACTTGTGCAGAATCAGACCTGGGATGGCAAAGAAACTAATATAGAGAGGGAGATCACAGATGGGAAATTAATAGCGGTGAGTTTTTTTGTTGTTTTTTTTTACACACTTGGAATTCCTTTCTGCAAATTTGACTCATTGCTCGTAAGCATCCCTGCATTTTTTCCCCTCATGAGCCAAACTTAAGGGGAATAAATAAAATTAGTTATTGTAGTTATTGCATAAGATGCATAAATCACACATTACATAGTCATTTGTGTTCAGTACCTGCAGGATAAACTCGTCCCCAAACTTCCCTGACCCTGATCTCTCTTTTTTTTCCCAACAGAAATGCATTATGGGTGACGTGGTGGCAGTGAGGACGTACGTCAGGGAGGCGTGAGGGGACCCCTTCACCTCTCTTCTCCGGGTGCATGTCTGGATGACAGGCTCAGTTCAATGAGCGGAATACCAACCTGCAGTCATGGCCCGTCCTGCTCTCCATCTCCCTTCATATGTTCCGTGCTTCTGTTCTCCAACATGACACATTTGGTTTCATTTGGAATTGTTGTGATTTGAATAAAAATGAATTTGTGGAAGCGATCTCTGAGTGATTTTTTTAGAAGAAGCTTGTGGCATTCTTGAAAGCTTTCCAGCCATTTGGTCGTATTGAGGAATGCTATAAATTAAGAACTCCTGATCTCCTGATCCTAACAGCAGACGCCCGTGCTCGGTGAATATTACTGTAAACAACTTGACATGTTATTTACTTAAATGTCAAGAATCAAAAGGGCAGCCATGCTGATGATTAGCGCGGACGAGGGGGGGGGGCGGGTCCTGGAGGAATGTGAACTCCTATCCTAGAGTTATTAGGGGCATCATGCAGAGAGAGGTCAGCGAGGAAATGTTTCCCCCCTTCCTCTTTGCGAGGTCGAACATTTCCCATTGCACATCCACTGGCAGTGCGACATGGAGAGGCCGAAATCTTTACGGCTGGTCTCCATAAGCATCCCCACCCTTTGGCCAGTGGTCAAGTGTTTGTGTGTGTTAGGAGGGATTGTTCCAGACTCCACGGTTCCCATGAACAGGATAGGGAGACGGTGTTCTTTATTGGAACTAATGGCTGAAACATCACAACCAGGTGGACTTTTGAACCATGTGGATAGTGGTGCTGACCGTAGCCGATGGATTTCAGCCTTTGGAAATTTTGGGTAGATTCCAAGTAGATGGGAACATGCCAGTTCACAGCAAGCAAAGGTCACCAGTGTAGACTCAGTGTGTTATTGTGTCATCGGTCATGTTGTAATCCTTTCTCTTTTTTTTTTTTTTTTTTTTTTTTTTTTTGCTATTTGACTGTTTGCGTATTTTGGTTGTGGTTTTTTCCACTCTATAAGTCCACCATCTCATGAAATCATGTGACCCAGTCAGGATATAACAGTAGCATTATTGGAATAAAGATCTGTGCAAAAGGACGCTCAAGCTAAAATCTAAAGATCTGCATCCCAAAATAAAACATGCCGCGTATTGAAAGCGAGTCTCGAAGTCGTGATCGAGATTCTTCTTAAATATTCTCTGGAAACGCTGGATGTCCTGTGAGCACGTTATAAAAGCACTTCTAGAGAGAATCACTTTCTCACAGTGCACGAGAGAAAAGATCACATCTGCTCTGGATCGACTTACAGGTGCAGCGCTCGGGAGCCCCGGGAGTCCTCCTCACTCTGTTTGGACAACTGCAGGAGGATGAGGCGCATCTCCACCTCTGTGGTCTTTAATCTCAAGGATATTGGGCTATCAGTGTTGGAATTTATTAATTATTCAAATTGCAATCAGGAATGGGACTAAAAAGATCAACACAACTGATTCTTCAAGTTGTTTATCAGCGAGATCTTGAAATCATATTTCAGTTGTTTGAGGTTTATTTTCTAACAAGGCAGGAGCTGGACGGCCCAAAGATCACATAACCATAACTACATGGCTCCAGGCAGAACATCTGCAATAATACTCTATTAGCTTACAGCCAAACAGGAAGGAGATGCTGGAAAGGTCTCGACCCCGTTCCACTGTCCACAGTCGATGGAGGCCAACATGAGATCAGCAGCGAAGCTTCAGAGTGTAAATTAGGAAACTGATCAGGAAGGAGTTCGATAGAGAGAAGCCGACTCAAAGGACACATGAGAAACAACAACAGCAGTGGAAAAAAAACATCAAAATTATCAATCAGGAAAATATGCTTTAAATAGTAAAAGTGCCTCCTGTTCTACCTTTACATGTAAACCATATGGAGCGTCATTACTTATTTTATAATAATAATAATAATAATAATAATAATAATAATAATAATTATTATTATTATTATTATTATTATTATTATTGTTATTATTGTTATTATTATTATTATTATTATTATTATTATTATTATTATTATTATTATTATTATTATTATTATTATTATTATTAATTGGATTTTATTACTTGACCTTGTTTTGTTGGAGCTCATCCAATCATAACTATTGATCTTTCTTTGCTTTCTTATATATATATAAAAAAGTACAAGTCTCAAAAAGCTTAAGTGTCATTTTTTTTTTAGAAATAACTAAAGCTGCTACTCACACCTCCAAGGATGTTAAAATCATTTCATTTAAGTCTTGATAAATGTTTAAGTTACAGATTTTCGTATGTTTGTGTGTTTTCTAGACGGTGTGTTGTAGACGTTGAGGTTCTTTTGTGCTCAGACAGACGTTAGAATGAACTCACATCCTTCACACGACATCTGGAAAGCTCCACTTGAGCTGCAGCGTCGACGCCCTTCCTCTGCTTGTCCTTTACTTAAACTCCAACACAAACACCTTTTATGTTAAAGCGGGTCAAACATGAGCTGAAGGTACATGAGCTGAAATGCTGTGTGACATGAGACCGTTGTGTTGAATCAACACATCGGGACGTGCTGCGAGCAGGTTTTTGAGGGGGAACTGCTTAATCGGTGCTTAAATTGAGGGATGCTTGGCTGTGATTTGATAAGTGAGGCTGATGCACCGACCGCAGGGACATTTTCAGTCACAACAATCTTTAAAACTGGAGAGAATTGGGGTTTTTTTGCAATCCAGGATTACAGGAAATACGACAAATATATATTAGGAACAAAGTTACGGTCAAACGTTTCCACATCTGAAGGACGGTGACGATTAAAAGAAAACAGTTTGTAACCAGAGGACAGCTGTTAGAGGGCATCCCTCCCTCAAGGATAGGAGTCCACAAAAGTAAAAAACGAATATAACCCTGGATTCATATTTGAAATGGTCACACCTTTCCTCCTCAGACTTCATGTTGAGTCTGGATCGCTTCAGTTTCAAGGAAATTCAAGTAACAGAAACTGTTGACGACTTGGATCTCACTCCCTCTGTATGTGTTCTCTGGCCCTAGGACGGTTTGACCCCCCCCCCCCCCCTCCCACATACCCGTCCATCCTGACACATCCCTACAACTCTAGGAGGGTTTCTGTGAATCTTCACATTCCCTCAAAACAATGATCGCACATCAGTTGTACATCAACTCACTCCGCAGGACCCCAAATTGGTCTCCAAGAGCAACCAAACAGCTGGGCGGAACTATGTCGGATGAGGCCTGTATGGGGGGGCTTTCTTCCATTGAACCCCGCTATAGATTATAAAGAACTCTGGATGTTATGCAAGCTGTTCCCTGTCTGGTTGCACAGAGGCAGGCTGTTCCATTATCTCCTGAAAACACCCTGAGAGGCACGTCTGGGATTCCAGGAAGGGACGCTGTTCAGGATCAAACGTGGCAGGACGGCGTTCCCATAGATCCACACAACGTCGTTTATTACAAGTCGTTACTTCTTAATTCTGAAGGATTAATTCAAACATGATTGTTTTCATGGGATGAAAGACAAATGCATTGAAGTGACATGGAAAAAAAAAAAAATTCTTTATACTCTTTGGAGCCCCACAGAGAGGTCAAAGGTCACCGGCTCGGCTGAAGAATGTGGACCTAAAGCTGGAGCGTGAGACGTTGGTCACGTGTTCCAGCGCTGGAAGCTTTTCATTGACACTCGATAGAAACAACGTGAACATTTAGGGGGGGTGCTGATGAAGGTGGTTGTTGGGTTATATAAATAAAATATAACTTCTGAAGGTTTCTTCGCTCCATATGAGGAAACACACAAAGAATCGCTGCTTTTCAACTCGTCCCACCAGGAGTTCCTGTCAGAGCTGAATCCCTGTTAGCGATTGTAAAGCTCAGAGGAAGGATGATGGAAATCTTTAAAGTGAGACGACTATACAGACCAGGTCCTACACAATGCCCCACCCTGCCCCCCGTGGAGACTCTGAATTTCATTTTTGGATGTCTCTGAACTTTAACGGCTAATAAAAATAGAAGTTTCTGCTCTCAATCCACCACCAGGCATCACAATGTGGAGCTTATCTCCTCCTCCTCCTCTTCCTCCTCCTGTGACCAATGTGTGACGCCACATGTGATCTCTAATCTGGTTGAGGTGACGGCGATCAAGGAGTAAGGAATGGGGTGATTTTTGAAATCAGTGTGTGTGTGTGTGTGTTTGTTTGTTCACATCAAGCATTCTTTTTATTATCTTCTATTTATTTATTTACTTTACGGACTTTTCTTTCCTTCAAACACAACTGCGTAAAATATTCTTGTCATTATTTTTGTTTATGCAATTTTGTGTTTATTACAGTCATTATAAACAACAACAATAATAATTACAGTCATTATTATTATCAATTTATTCATTTATTTATTTATTTACTTGCTTATTTGTCATGACACACTCATACAATATATTTCTAAACAGGAACACAAATCTCCTAATAATAACAATAAATACTAACAATAAATAAAAATAAAACAACAAACAAACCTAAACAAGCTGTTGTGTTTTCTGTTCTTGCAGGTGGCCGATGTTCCGTCACGTCCACGTTATCGCCGTCTGCGGCGTTTCCTCCTCCTCCTGCAGACGACACACCGAAGCGTTTGTGACGCTTTGGAAAATGAATTCTTATTGTGTATTCTACACACACACACACACACACACACACACACACACACACGGACACGCTGACATTCCATGGCAGATGTTTGGGCCGGATGGAGTTTATATTTTAAAGGTCAGACTCTTCTGTGAAGATTTAACCGTTTCTTTAGGTCAGATGGAAGCTATCGACAGTAAATGCATCACAACTGTTATGAATGTTATAAACTGTTATAAACTGTTATGAATGCTGTTCCAGGTTGGGCGCTGACAATTTGGATGTAGCTTAGGAAATTTAACAAACAATAGGCCCCAGAAAAGTTGGCTTGGTGGCGGCTTTGAGACGTGCTGAAGGCAGCAGACACTCCCTCACAATGTACAGGGAGATAACGGCCTCCGATAGGATGCGGGGGGGGGGGGGCGTCGGATGCTATTAATCACAGGCCGACTCTTCTCCGAAAGGCTTGTCGGCAGCTTGAACCCAAACAGCGGAAAACTCTCTGAGCCGTGCAGGTGGGTAGTCACGGTCGCCCGCCACACGCCTGTGAGGCGATGGAGCAGCCATGTTTGGGGGTCAGGACCTCTCCTCCAACCAATCCCCCCCCTTGAAACTCACTTGGAATGATTGAGACGCCTTCCCTGCAACGCTCAGCCGCACCTTAAACACACAACCAACACCTTCTGGGAGGTCAGATCTCTTTAACCCTTTGTCTGCTCAGATGTTCAAGGGAAAAGCAGAAGTAAAGCATGTGACTAGAAGTCTACGTCCTGACACCGGAGCAGAGTTAAAGCGGAACGTGAAGAATCATCCAGCAGGATAACTCATAATTTGGACTGGAAATGAAAAATAAAAATTAGGAAATAACGTCATGTAAAACTGTTTTGTACAAAATTTAAATTTGCTGTATTTGCTGCAAAAACCAACGTTCAAGACTGAGAATAAATTAAAAAGGGTTTCCATCTAATTTTTCAACAAGTCTTAAGATCTTTAGTCAATACATTATATTTAAGTGTGAAATTTAAGGTTTTTTGTTTATGTGACATCATCATATCATCATCTATGTTTGTTATTTGTTGTTTGCATTGAATTTTTGTCCAAATTTTTCCTTTCAGATTTGCATGACGGGGTACATTTTTAATATCTTGCCAGCATCGTGAAAAGTTAGAATTAAAACTAAGATTCCCAAGGCTCAACCGCAAATCAGGTGGACCTGGATTATAATCCCAATCTGGAATGTTAACACACATATATATATATGTGGAGGAAGAAAGCAAGATGTATTGGGTCACAGGATGAGAACAGCGATGTTCAGAGACGTGGAACTGCCGTTAGTGTATGGATGAAATAGTGCAGGCTCAAAATCATGTTAAAAAAAAAAATTCTACTTAATCCTGAGTGTTGAAAACATCAGAACTCACAGCCCTTCGATAGCTCAGTTGGTAGAGCGGAGGACTGTAGTTGATAAAGCAGAAATCCTTAGGTCGCTGGTTCAAATCCGGCTCGAAGGAGTGACTTCTTTTTTTTTTTTTTTTTTTTTTAAGGCAGGATGACCGAGCCGCCCCAGACGCTGCATTCAGGCTCTACCCTCGTCCTCCCCGTGGGTGTTCCTGTCAGGGCTCTGGGGAGGCAGACATAATTCATTTAATTGGTTCTTAGTGTTGCAAACACAAAGCAGCAGAACCTCAGAGAGATATTTCTCCTATCTGGGCTAAAGGTAGTGGATTTCCCTCTGCTGCCTCAGCAGACACACTTGTTTTTCCTCTCACAACTTTGTTCCAGTTGCACTTTTTTTTTTGTTGTTCAGGGCTTATTATCACAAACTCCACCATTTGATTAAAGCTCATTTAAAAAAACAACAACACAAAACACAAAGTAGGAACAACTGTAAAATAATCTTTAATCCCCAAATGAAATCGAGAAAATATAAAGATTAATCCCAAGTGGGACTGGAACAAACGACTCTTGTGTGTGACCTGCTGCTCTCCTTATAGTCCGTGTTTTCCTGGTGGTGGTTTAACAGTATCAAACAAATCCTTCCATTACTTTTATATAAATCTCCTGATCTCTTTCCATCCCATCAAAACAGGACACGAGTGACCAGTTTCCCAAACATTCCTGAAAATGTTTTGTTTTGTTCTTTAAGGCGGAACACAACACACACACACACACACACACACACACACACACACACACTAACACTGACATGAAGCAGTGACTATGTCCTCCACTGACTCCCTCCTTGACCTCTGACACGCCGTTATCTTTGGAGATTACATGTGAAACGCTGAGTCGGTTTCGCTGCCGTGGACTCAAATGATGCAATATGAGAGAACTGAGTCCTCAGCTGATGGAAAAATTAGGATCTTGATTAGAAAAAGTGTTTCAACACTAAAAATATCGATATCAGCGAGGAAATTAATGACTTTTTGGAGCACATACTGTACCTATATATTCATAAATGCAAATGTAGGCTAGTTATCTTAGCTAGTGAGCTTGGCTTATCATAAAGACACCTCTGAAACTCCAACACTTCCTGAATTATTTCATTGCCATGAGTGTGCAGGAAACCAGGGTGGTTGTTTCCCCCATTTTGTGCTAAGCTAACCGCTAGTAGACCCCAGAGCCATCATGTTCCTCAGATTGAATGCAAGAAAATTTTAAAAGCTGGCTGAACGAAGCCATTCACGCTCATATTTTGCGATGTTTATGAAAAGCAAATGGATTTTTCTTTTTTTTATTCATGGTCTGTGATGAGATAATCGAGCGTGGCGGCGCTAGATCGCAGCTTCACAGAAAATCGGTTTCTCCAACAGTCGCTCGGAGCGATTGTGAGGTGACCTTGCCCCCCCCCCGGGTGTGTGTCTGGGAGCATGGGACATGTCCTGTACAGACACAGCAAACTCTGTTTCACAAGAACTGCGTGAACTGTGCGAACTGTCGCTCGCCCTTCTGTCTATTCAATCATTTTTTCTCTTTCTGGGGGGGGGGGGGGGGGCAACTGGAGATAAGTTAAAGCTCCAGGCCTGTCCCACCTGGATAAAGTGTGTGCACGCTTTGGTGAGTCATTCGACCTGCAGGAAAAAGGAATATTTTCCTTGCGGCTTGAAAGAAAAATGGATCATGCAAACATCACACTGCCAGATTTCAACAGATGAAAAGAGGAGGTGTTGTGTGCCGCGAGTAAACTTGACCCCACCAAACATTTTGCCAACCAGATACGGACTCATCTGCCCCTCCTTGTGTGGTGTTAGGGTTACAGTGAAGCACAAAGATCTCTAGATAATCACTAGATCTCTAGATAGTCTAGATAATCTCTAGATAATAGCTCTCTAGGTAAATATTAGCCAATAAGGTGCAATTATGTTGCAGTAATTCTATTCAATTCAATTTTTAAAAAAACTTTATTCGTCCCCAATAGGCAATTGAAGTCAAATAAAGAAGCGGTATTGGTGCAAAAGACAGGACTGGTGCACAAAAAGGAAATGCAGAGTGCAAAGAGCAAAAACTAGACTCAATACAAAGAAAACCAACACTAACACTAAAATAGACAATAAACAGATGTTTATTGTGTATGTGCAATGGGGTAATAAATATATAAAGACTGTAAGTCAGGTAGACTGCATACAGACTCCAGATAAAATCACCTCTTGCTGCCACCTGGAGGCTCCATCTGTTTCCATCAAGTTTGGGCTCTGAACTAGAGGTTTTTACGCAGCATCTTAATCCTCAGAACTCAATCCCAGAACTTTTCCGGATGGAAACCTCAGACACTGAACCTGCAGGAGCCCCATCGCCAATCAAACACCTTTCACCTTTTACAATAATCCCAACTTGGATCACATCAGTCCTCATCTGCTTCATTTCATCAATCGTTACTTGCACTTGTCTCAAACACATTCAGCCTTGGCTCCTATCAGAGCTTCTAATCCATACTTGGTGGAGATGTTCTGGATATCCCAGTCGATTGGTTATGCCTGTTTATAACTGCATCTGATAGCGATCTGAGAGAATCTTTGGACTGCCCACTCCTTGGGTCTTGTCTGCTTTCTACCATCTACATGGTTTGGGTTCCTGCCCAACACATAACAGGTGGTAAGATCAATGCTCATTGGTTGAAAAATTGTGTAACTAAATAGGAGTCATATTTAATTCTGAGAAAATACTCTTAATGTATTCCATTACTTTCTGCTATCACAGGAAACTCCCCTGTTCAACTATACACCTCCTAAACACACACACGTGCATAGTCACACATACACAACATTAATCCCACAAGGTTGTTGGGTTCTATGGGGGGGTCAGCATTTGCCCGACTCAGCTTTTATTTGGGCCTGATTACTTTTGGGCGTAGTCATCGTATGGCTTCTGTCCACAGGGATAACGCTCACTGGGGTGGGATTGGTGTCCGCCTCACTGGCTCCATTCACTGGGACAGGCAGAGGCAGTGGAACCAGAAGACCCCATGCCCAACCCACAGAGCCAGGCCAGCCCAGTCAGCAAATGCAACCCCCCCCCCACCACCACACACACACACACACATACCCTCCCCATCACTCTTTTATCAGTGAAAATGGGAGAAAATTAGAGCAAGGGTGAGACAAGGAAAAGACAGAGTAGTAAGAGAAGGAAGTCGAAGACATGACGGAGAAACTCCTGACAGACATAGAACTAAAGAGAGATTTAGAGCGTGTGTGTGTGTGTGTGCGTGTGTGTGTGTGTGTGTGTGTGTGTGTGTGTGTGTGCGTGTGTGTGTGTCCAGGTGCAGAACACAGCTTTTCATCAGCTGACTGGCCAGCAGGCTTTCAAAGCCTTTTCCAGAGTTTTGTGTTTCTGAACCTGTTGGCCTCTGGAGTAGATTATAGATTTGTCACTAAACTCAGATGTTTGGGATTCCTAAACGTATTAGATCCAAATTGTATCGATATAATTGGACAAAAGAAAGAGAATTTCAGGTCGAATGAGCGTAAAACCCTTGAACAAAAAAGTTCAAAAGTAAAATTGTAATTTTTAAACAACATATTTGTGCGATTATGCCAACTACTGATATTTTTTGTTAGTTTTAAAATGAGTCTTCTCTCATCCAAACACATTAAACACTCAGTTGATGAATCTAGGTAGTTTACAGTTGTAATACAAAACCAAAAATTGGCATTTTATGTTTTATTACATTATTTTACAGAATATTATACCATTGTACATCACAAGTATATCCTTAGAAATAATAGATTCATATTATCTCTAAGGATTTTTGTGTCAGGATGGGACGCTCTGTATCAGCTGCCCTCTGCTACCCTCTTGTGGTGAAAAAGGGAATGAAATGTCGTGGTGGGCAATTCATCTTTATTCTTTTTATTCATATGAATATTAAAACGTTGAAAAATTGTATCGACCATAGATTGATCACTTTTTCATTAGTCCTTACTTAGTAACAGGCCTCATTAGAATTATCTTCAGTTCTATGAATAAAAGTCACATAAAACTCTTCAAAACACTTTATCAAATTCCTGAGAGGGAAATGCGGAAATGTTTAACAACAGTTGATGTGAGCTGTTTTTCATATGTGGCAGAACCTGATGTTCAGTCCTTGATATTTGCTTTGTAATTCTTCTTCTTCTTTTCCTTTTTGGCTTTTCCCTTCAGGGGTCGCCACAGCGAATCAACCGCCTCCATCTAACCCTGTCCTTTGCATCCTCTTCTCTCACACCAACTACCTTCATGTCCTCTTTCACTACATCCATAAACCTCCTCTTTGGTCTTCCTCTAGGCCTCCTGCCTGGCAGTTCAAAACTCAGCATCCTTCTACCAATATATTCACTATCTCTCCTCTGGACATGTCCAAACCATCTCAGTCTGGCCTCTCTGACTTTATCTCCAAAACCTCTAACATGTGCTGTCCCTCTGATGTACTCATTCCTGATCCTATCCTTCCTGGTCACTCCCAGAGAGAACCTCAGCATCTTCATCTCTGCTACCTCCAGCTCTGCCTCCTGTCTTTTCCTCAGTGACACTGTCTCTAGACCAAACAACATCGCTGGTCTCACCACAGTTTTGTACACCTTTCCTTTCATTTTAGCTGAAACTCTTCGATCACACATCACACCTGACACTTTTCTCCACCCATTCCATCCTGCCTGGACACGCTTCTTCACCTCTTTTCCCCACTCTCCATTGCTCTGGACTGTTGACCCCAAGTACTTAAAATCCTCCACCTTCTTGATCTCTTCTCCCTGTAACCTCACTCTTCCACTTGGGTCCCTCTCATTCACACACATGTACTCTGTCTTACTGCGGCTAACCTTCATCCCTCTCCTTTCCAGGACAAACCTCCACCTCTCTAGCTTCTCCTCCACCTCGTCCCTACTCTCACTGCAGATCACAATGTCATCTGCAAACATCATAGTCCATGGAGATTCCTGTCTAACCTCGTCTGTCAGCCTGTCCATCACCATAGCGAACAAGAAGGGGCTCAGAGCTGATCCCTGATGCAGTCCCACCTCCACCTTGAACTCCTCTGTCACACCTACAGCACACCTCACCACTGTCTTACAGTCCTCATACATGTCCTGCACCGCTCTAACATACTTCTCTGCCACTCCAGACTTCCTCATACAATACCACAGTTCCTCTCTGGGCACCCTGTCATAAGCTTTCTCCAGATCTACAAAAACACAATGCAGCTCCCTCTGGCCTTCTCTGTACTTCTCTATCAACATCCTCAAAGCAAATACTGCATCTGTAGTACTCTTTTTTGGCATGAAACCATACTGCTGCTCACAAATGCTCACTTCTGCCCTTAGTCTAGCTTCCACTACTCTTTCCCATAACTTCATTGTATGGCTCATCAGCTTTATTCCTCTGTAGTTGCCACAACTCTGCACATCTCCCTTGTTCTTAAAAATGGGCACCAGCACACTTCTCCTCCACTCCTCAGGCATCTTCTCACTATCTAAGATCCCGTTGAACAACCCAGTCAGAAACTCTACTGCCACCTCTCCTAGACACTTCCAAACCTCTACAGGTATATCATCAGGACCGACTGCCTTTCCACTCTTCATCCTCTTCAGTGCCCTCCTCACTTCATCCTGGCTAATCTTTGCTACATCCTGGTCCACAACAGTCACCTCTTCTAGTCTTTGTTCTCTCTCATTTTCCACGTTCATCAACTCTTCAAAGTACTCTTTCCATCTTCCCATCACACTGCTGGCACCTGTCAATAGACTTCCATCCCTATCCTTAATCACCCTAACCTGCTGCACGTCCTTCCCATCTCTATCTCTCTGTCTTGCCAGCCTGTATAGATCAGTCTCTCCCTCCTTACTGTCCAACCGAGCATACAAGTCATCATAAGCTTCTTGTTTGGCCTTTGCTACCTCTACCTTCACCTTACGCTGCATCTCCCTGTACTCCTGTCTACTCTCCTCAGTCCTCTCAGTGTCCCACTTCTTCTTAGCTAACCTCTTTCTTTGTATACACTCCTGTACCTCCTCATTCCACCACCAAGTCTCCTTGTCTACTTTCCTTCCAGATGACACACCAAATACTCTCCTACCTGTCTCCCTGATCACATTAGCTGTAGTTGTCCAGTCATCTGGAAGCACCTCCTGACCACCCAGAGCCTGTCTTAACTCCTTCCTAAAGGTCATGCAACACCCTTCCTTTTTTAGCTTCCACCATTTCGTCTTCTGCTCTGTCTTTGTCCTCTTCATCTTCCTCACCACCAGAGTCATCCTACACACCACCATCCTATGCTGTTTGGCTACACTCTCGCCTACCACTACTTTGCAGTCACTGATCTCCTTCAGGTTACATCGTCTACACAAGATGTAGTCTACCTGTGTGCTCCTACCACCACTCTTATAGGTCACCCTATGTTCCTGCCTCTTCTGGAAGAAAGTATTCACTACAGCCATTTCCATCCTTTTTGCAAAGTCAACTACCATCTGTCCTTCTGCATTCCTCTCCTGGATACCAAACCTGCCCATCACTTCCTCATCACCTCTGTTACCTGCACCAACATGTCCATTGAAGTCTGCACCGATGACAACTCTCTCACTTCTAGGTATGCTCTGCATCACTTCATCAAAGTCCAACCAGAATTTCTCCTTCTCCTCCAGCTCACATCCTACCTGTGGAGCATACCCACTAACAACATTGAACATCACACCTTCTATTTCTAGCTTCAGACTCATCACTCTATCCGACACTCTTTTTACCTCCAGGACATTCCTAACAAACTCCTCCTTCAAGATAACTCCTACTCCATTTCTCTTTCTATCTACACCATGATAGAACAACTTGAACCCTGCTCCTAAACTTCTAGCCTTGCTACCTTTCCACCTGGTCTCCTGGACACACAGTATGTCTACCTTCCTCCTCTGCATCATGTCGACCAACTCTCTACCTTTTCCTGTCATAGTTCCAACATTCAACGTCCCTACTCTTAGTCCTATACTCTTGGCGCTCCTCTTCTCTTTCTTCGTGCGAACGCACTTTCCTCCTCTCCTTCTTCGACCAACAGTAATCCAATTTCCACCGGCGCCCTGTAGGTCAACAGCGCCGATGGCGGTCGTTGTTAACCCGGGCCTCGACCGATCCGGTATGGAAGTCATATGTTTGATTCGCATCTTTGATTTGGCAAAAGTTTTACGCCGGATGCCCTTCCTGACGCAACCCTCTGTATTTATCCGGGCTTGGGACCGGCACAATAAGACACTGGCTTGTGCCCTCTTGCGGCTACATTATATTTGCTTTGTAATTACTGTACATTAATATACCCAAATCATAACCACGTGACTTAAATATTTCAAGGAAATGCATAATACTAAATTATTTACAGCAAGACAAGCTTGAGCGTTCAAATGACTTGATATGTGCTAACATAAAAGAGCAACATAAATAGAACTTTTTATGAACTAATGTCTGTGTTTACTTCCTTAATTTAACCTACTATGTTTTAATTCGTCTGGTTATTGAGGCTGTACCAAGAAAATTATACAGGAAGAGTTTTTATCCGGTCGATACCATTAATGACAACGGAGGGGGGATATTTACCAGTAATTTTTAGGATATAATTGTATTTCACTGATTTTAGCTGCAGATATCATACAAACATATAAAAAATACATTTACTACTTCATATTTCTTCATTTGAGTATCTAAAACGTATATAGTTCTATTGATTTAACGTTTAGAGATCACAGACACCCCTGTATTCGCGAACGTAATTAGCTAATCTCAGAGTGTAGCGCTTGTTGGTACCTTCTAATGTTCGGGTAGAGGAGCTACTCAAGGTGTGTTCAGGGATTAAATTAACAGATTATTCCAGATTTCCGGGTGGATCAGACATGTTTACGACCACGACGAGTGGAGACCACCATGACGCTCCTGAAAGTGACGCTAAACCCTCTCATTCCGCCGCAACAGCAGAATATTGCGCAAAGTTGCAGCAGTGGATGTGGCAGTATTACTGGGGACAAGCTAGCTGGCAGAGCTGGGCGTCTCTGACCGCCTTCCCCCCGCCGTGCAGGTTCCCTCCGCCGGGGTGGAGCGCTCAGACACCCGGTGTGCCTGCGGCGACATCCGGCGGAGGACAGCACGGGAGTTGGTACAGTTATCCATACCCGATCAGTTTTCCTGCTTACCCTCCTCATCCGGCTGGAGCTCAGCCGGGGTACAGCTCCACCGGTGCGCCGACACCCGCTGCAGATGCCCGGCCAGCCCAGCACCAGAATGGGAACCCACCCCAGCCAGGTGAGTCCCAGATACTGGATCCATTCCAGTGCTTTACATAATCCAGATCACGAATCCTGCAGGAATCAGGTCTGATGAAACCAGATTATGTTCTTAGAGTCTCCATCAGTGCTGTTTACTGCAGGATATTTAAGTGCATGCATGCAAAGCATTCTGCAGAAACCCTCCTTACATTTGTCTTCTCATCGGCCCCACAGGACGGGAGTACACCATCCCCTCTCCTCTGCAGAGGTTCCTGGCTGAGACAGTGGATTTCTTCATCCTGTTCTGTGTGAAGGCCACCATCGTGCTGTGGATCATGCATCTGAGTGGAATGAAGTGAGCGTGAAGCTATAAACAGATGCAGATCTTTGCGATTAAATGTTCTAATTTCATACTTTTTTTTAACTTTTTTTTTTTTAAAGGGACATTGCCAAATTTATTACCCATTTCATCGTGGAGGAGATCGATGAGAACACATCCATGGAGGACCTGCAGAAGATGATGGCTGTAGCCCTGGTCTACAGGGTTTTAGTGTGTGTGTATGAGGTGAGTCATGTTTTAGATTACATGGATATGTGAGTAAAGGAGACTGGGCACGCCTGAGGTTTGCAAAGAGGTTTAAAATCTACTTTTTCCACGTGCGGTGCATTGGTTTAATTAGAAGAGTCCCTACTCATTTGCAGCACAGCGTTATTTCCCACAGTGATGCAACACTGGATTATTAGTTGCTTCAGATTAAGTCACGTCTCCCGTTTGAATTGTGCTTCAGCGGTTAGTTTTCCCAGGTGGGAAGCAGCGCTGAGACCTTCAGGCCCCTGTGTGCAGATGAAAACCGTCTAATACCCTTCCGTCTGATCTCAACTGTATGTTTTGTTTTGTCCTCCTCGTCCAATCAGACGATCTGTATTTGGGGCGCTGGCGGCGCCACGCCGGGGAAGTTCCTGCTCGGCCTGCGGGTGGTGACGTGTGACACCACCACTCTGGTCCGACCCAACCGGGTCCTTGTGGTTCCGGCGTCTAACGTTTCCCTCTCTGCGTGAGTGATCAACCACCAGAGGGATTGTTTTTTTTTTTTTTGATTAGCCATTGTCTTTAGCGTCTGCTCTAAACTCACGTCTTGTCTCTTTCAGCTCCACAGTGCGGGCGCTGAATAAGAACTTCTCCATCGCCTTCCTCTTTCCCGTCTTCGTCACTCTCCTCTTCTTCCAGCACAACAGGACTGTGTACGACATCGTGGCAGGAACCATCGTCGTCCAGCACAGGGGGGGCAGATAGCCTCTCTCCTAATGTTTAGCAGGGTAAAATTGCTGCAGGTCAGTTTTGGAGGTGCTCGCTGTGCTGAAGGTACATGAAAGCATTTCTCATATCCTCACCGGATTGAGCAAACTGCACTTTAAAATGAGAAAATTACGTTTTTGCATTTAAGTTAATTTAAAAATGAAGTTGTCAGGAGATCCTCTGAAGTATTGTGTTGGATTCCGTCCAAATCTGAGGGCTTCTACTTCATGTGATTTGAATCTTATTTTGTGTAAGTGTGTATTTTTATTTATTTGTGTAGTTTTAGCGACTTTCGTGTTGGATTCCATTACAATAATTTGATCTAATTGCTTGCTTTTGATTTATTTTCACATTGTGATTAATCCTAATCGTTCACGCAAACCACAGCTAACATTTGTGTCCTTTCTTTGTGCCTGTAGATATTTTGATGTAATAATTTTAGCAGTTTTTCCATCATAGTGAAACCTAACTAAAGCTTCTCCTGATTTCTCTCCTTGGGAGAATATTTCTTGTGACTCAGGGAAACCATTTTTGTATCGATGAACCTCTGATTTTCTGAGATTGGGAATCAGATGCCACTGCTCGTGTCAGATTTATAAGCCTCCATGTTTATAAAACTCTTCTGGTATTAGAGACGATCAAGTTGTTGTTTAGAGCCGTCCATAAAAGTATGGTCAAAGAATTCATGAACATTTTGAGGCATATCCTGGTTTTGTGTGACTGTTGATTGTGTCCATGTTTTCACATTTGAAAGAAAAAAGAATAGATTCATAAGAACAGTTTGTAATGAAACCTACATGGAAAATGACTTGTGGCTGATCTAGTATTTCTTTATTTGTCTAATTGAATGGCTTCTTTCTGTTGCTCGAACAATACTTTTGATGATGCCCCTGATTGGTCCAAAGGGAGAAAAGACTCATCATTAGCAAGAAATCCCATTCAAAATAAATAATAATCATGACAATAATGAATTTATTTAAATCTTAAAAATTTAGAATCGCCTTAGAATTGTTAGTAGAAGTCAGGTTCCATCCAGGAGGATCCAATCAGAAGTTGTTATTCCATTTATTCAGTCAATGGACAAACAATAGAGAATATGACTGGACTATTCCTGGCTTCTGATTGGTGGAGAATAGACAGCTCTTCCCTGACTATATGTATATTAAGAAAGCTCAGGTTCACATACATTTCATTTCAAGAACAAATAAATCAACATGTGAAATTTACTGCAAAGACGGAACTTTTCAGGTTGCTGAAGAAAAAAATTGGATTTTTGCAGATAAATTTGACGATAGATCAAATAATTTTAATTATCTTGAGTTTGTTTATTTATTGCTAATTATTTTTATTGATCTTTTATTACACAGCAGTGAATTATTTGTTATCCCTGCACCGCAACTCCAGTTAATATTTGATTTCGCACCAAATAAGCACATAACTTCTTTGTTTTTACAGTAGGACCTTTGCATTGACCCCTCCAACATGTCTGAACATATGAAATAAATAATATAGTTACTAATATGTCATACAGTTAATATACTGTAGACGACACAAGCCAATGACGGACTAGATTACGTTTTTTTAGATCCAAGTGCTGTGGAATTTATATAAACCACATTCATGTCAGACTAGCCAGGGGCTTATTCTGTCTCATGGTCCCAGCAGGAAGACACGGTGTTCATTCAGCTTCCCTCTGAACGGTAGGTTTTAAATAGCAACCATTTATCCTCATGAATTAGTAATTATCACCAGTTTCTCTCCAGCGTTCCCACTCCGGCATAGACATGAATCAAAGCCATCATTCAGAATTTTGGTTCACTAGATCTGATTTATTAATCTGATTCTCTTCAACTCCATGCTTTACCTTCATTAATGTGTTGATTTCCTGTCTTCACGGCTTTGAGATCCTTCCAGATTCTGGCCTGCAGGGACCAACAGATCGTCATGAAGCTCACATCCACACCTAGAAGTGTGGTTTAATCCCAGCCAAGAGAGGTAGAACGTATGTAAATGCAGAGTGAATTATAAATGTGAAACATCTTCTATAAATGTTGAGCTTGTAGAGCCAAGACACACATTTTTTTTTTTTAAGTGCTAAGCTCCATAAACGACTTTGAGGCAGGGAGAAAATGTGCTTTCTGATGTGTAATCTCTGTGCGTATAAAAAACTATGCAAACATTTTGTCAGCCATTGTGCACAATTTGAAAAGTTCATCACAGCATTTTGTCCTTGAGTACCAAGTTGTTGTTTTTTTCTGCTGAGAGTCATGAGTTGTTCTCGGTGCAAGAGAGGCTTAACAATAATTACGCCTCGAGTGACTCTAATACAAATTTCACAGGGAGAGAGAGAAACCGACAGAAAGTGTGAGACGCAGAAAAGGGATTAAGAGAGAGACAAAAGCCCAGGAGGAAGGAAAGGATTGGAAAGGGAGGTCAAAACAGAAAAAAGAAGCCAAGGGAGGAAAAAAGGGAGGAAGAATAAGAGGGAGTCAGTCTGAGAGGCTGAGGGACACCATGCTTGAAAATTCTCTCTGATCTTTGAGCTGTGGAACCAGAGGCGATGGAATACCCCGCAGAACTCCATTAAAATTCAACCGGGCTCGCTAAAGCTCTCGGATATTATACAAGAGATGCCCTGCACAGCTAAGCGTGCAGGGCATGGCTCTCTGTTGCACACACACACACACACACACATGCACATATATACACACATGTACAGAGTAAACAAACAGTTCTACACACCCATCCAAACACACACACCCAAAGTCATCTTCGTTGGTGTGAAAAATGAGAACCTGGAGGTCAGTGAACTTTATCTGACAGAGCTGGATGTCAGATAAACTTGCACATACCGGTTTCTAGTCACTGAAGCTAACGTTTGAAACAAGCTAAAAACACATTATTGACAAGTTATCACTTTATCCTGTCAATATTTTTCCATTATATAGTCCTGCAGATAAACAGAGGAACATCCTCAACCACCTGGGAGTTGTGTTTCTGGCCCTCAAGCAAGTTTAAACTCAATATTTACTCACTTTTTTAAAAAAAATATTTTTGTCTCCATTAAAGCCATATCCTGTTTAACTGCCAAATTAAACAGTAGTTATGTTGGTGTCGTTTGGTTCAGAGCAGGTCAAAGAAACAGCAGCCAAAGCGAGTAAAAGAAGTAGATAAAAAATTTTTTAATATCAACTGTATTCACTTTTATTTTGAAAATCAAACATGCACTACTCAGTTTTGGCCACCTGGGGGCAGCAGAGCGGTTGGCTCCTGTTAGGCATGATACTAAATCTTAGCAACAGTAGCTCATATACACCTCAGAGTTGTTGAGTCATGTCTCTAGTTAACTATCAAATGTAAATCCAGCCTAAATAATCTCATCCTCTCTTCTTTGAGTTCTTTCAAGCGGTAAGTTTGCCATAAATTTCTTTTTTTATTATCTATGACTGGAAGTGAGAATGACCCAAACAAAGTGTTTGGCAGGAAAATACTGACAGCTGGAAACATGTGACTCATCAAAGATGAGATTAATGTTTGGTCTGATGGTATTATTATAAGAAAATCTGGTGTCTAGATCTTTTTAGCAACATTTTCCTCCAGGTGTACAGCATAAAGACACTGATCCAACACCAGCCGGTGAAAACTAGGCCTGAGCTACAGCAAACATTTGTGACGCATGGTTTACGGCGGTTTTACTCTGGTCTTTCCGCGTGACTCAGCAGACGGATATTTCTGGGGATTTTTTTTTTGCAGAGAAACACTCCACCCTCAGAAAAACCTCCCTCAAAGTCATCCCAGGCATTTTAGGCGCTCTCCTAGAACACACAGTCCTCAAAAACAGAGAGGCAGCAACAGGTGTGTGTGTGTGTGTGTGTGTGTGTGTGTGTGTGTGTGTGTGTGTGTGTGTGTGTGTGTGTGTGTGCGTGTGTGTGTGTGTACTGTTGCACATTCTTCGATTATTGCTAACAAAACCCACATGGGATGAAAGCGTGACTGATCCAAAAAAGTGCATTTGCATACATTTATAGGATTTGTGTGTATCGAGGACAGGAAGATGGAGCAAAGGATGATGGGAAAACACAACAGTGACATCCTTCATTAGCTTGGGTATTGGATTACATTCTGCAAACATCCACACACAAACACACACTCAGCTGTTCCCCCTTCTGGCCAGCAGAGGGCGTTCCTCATCCCTCACCCTCACTTTTCACAGCAGGCCTCTGATTGGCTTTCAGCAGCCCCAGCGTGGAACACATCCCAGCCAATCAGCTTGCTTCTGGGCCACAAACATCTGAAGTAGTAATAACATGGAATGTGCTGGCTCGGCATGAGCTGTCAACTAGAGCATGTAGTACTCTACTATATGTGGATAGAGGGAGGAGACGAGCAGAGCGGAGCAGGAAGTACACCCAGTGACGGAGTGTGTGTGTGTGTGTGTGTGTGTGTGTGTGTGTGTGTGTGTGTGTGTGAAGTACTTTCAGCTGTTCTTTGTTGCCTAACATTCATAAATGTGCCCCACCTCTGAGCCTCTCCCTCCTCACAGAGAACATTATTTTCTCACATTGCACAACGGCTGACGACACACACACACACACACACACACACACACACACACACACACACACACACACACACACACACACACACACACTTGTGAGCGTTTTGCATTAAATGTCATGTGATACAACACAGAGGAATGTCTAATGCTAAGCAGGTAAACATTTGTCTTGTCTGGATAAATACACACTCCTCTGGGTTTGTGTTGGGATGAGTTTGGAATCCTGTCCCAATGTCTGGAGACGGCAGCACAGCCTGTTCTGAAACCTGTATGTAACCTTAATAACACCCATTCCATACCTCTTATAGCCTCTGTTATAACACCTGATCTCTTTACCTGAGGATCCCTCCAATCAGATGATTTTGAATCCACGTTCAAATCCTTTGTGAGTTTTTTTCTGCCATAAAAAAAAAAGAAGTTTATGAGGTTACGACTTCATGAATGGTGTGCAAATATTCCACCCAAAGGAAAATTATTACAGTATCACATCACACACATCACACACACCACACACACACTTTTAGAGTGTCTCAACTTTTTTTTTTTTTTGTACATTCGAGGCTCCACTTCCACAGATAAGGATGGAGTTGAGCTGGAAGTACATCAAAGCAGTGATTCAATTCAGAAATGCACTGCAGGAGTGCAAATTTCAATCAGAAGTGTTACAAGGCTTCTAGTAAGTGTGTGTGTGTGTGTGTGTGTGTGTGTGTGTGTGTGTGTGTGTGTGTGTGTGTGTGTGTGTGTGTGTGAGTGTGTGAGTGTGTGAATGCAGTACTAAGTTCTGCAATCATTCACACGCCAGACTGACCCCACACAGCATTTGGCTCCTCTGTGAAGTTGTGTTGATGCATGACAACAGGTTACATGCTTGAAGCAGAAGTTTCTCCCCCTTGTGTCCCGACCTAGTGGGGTGGTGGGGGTGGGGGTGGTGGTGGTGGGGTACAGTATGTACAAACCAGCGAGCCCCACAGATCTAAATTAATCCCTCAGACGCTGCTTGCTGGTGTAGGTGTGTGTGTGTGTGTGTGTGTGTGTGTGTGTGTGTGTGTGTGTGTGTGTGTGTGTGTGTGTGTTAAAGTGAAGAGACACATACATGATATACCTACTCCTCTTCCTCCTCTTTCTCCTCCTCGTGTTACATAAGAGCAGTGTACAGTATGTACGACAACCAGGCATGGTGTGTTTTCACCCCTCTCTCTTTCTATGTTTGTGTGTGTGTGTGTGTGTGTGTGCGTGTGTGCATGTATGTGTGTGTGTGTGTGTGTGTGTGTGTGTGTGTGTGTGTGTGTGTGTGTGTGTGTGTGTGTGCATCCTAGACATCAACCAATCTAATGAGTCATAATTGTGCTCTGCCTGCTGACTTACAACATGTGTTACTACTTGCTGCAAACACACACACACACACACACACACACACACACACACACACACACACACACACACACACGCACACACAGATTTGATTTCAAACATATGGAAATGTTATCATGACTCGGCAAGTCCTGCATTGGCCCCTCCCCTCCGCAGCTCGATTATATTTAGTAAGAAACTCATCGTCAGTCTTCTGAGAAAATCGATCGACATCCGCCGATAAGCAATAATCAAGTTAGAGGAAAGTGAGCTATTGAGAAATCCACGGATTTGCCACTTGGTCGTTTTTGATGTGTAGTTAAGGTACAAGTATATTTTGGGGTTGGGGGGGTGGTCACTAACGTCAACAACAAAAGTTCCAATCCAACCTGATTGAAGGATTTGGTAGGACCTATTATTTATTATTTATAAGGTGGCCCTACTTGTTGACCCCTGCATAAGTAATGACTGATTAACTCAGAGGGATTAATTACAAATAAGAAATGCAAATTAATGACGTAAAACGTAATGATATGAACACTACGCTAATAAATATTTATGTGACTTAATTATAACCTCATATTTCTGAAGTGCTGCTCAACCATGATAGAGAAAAACAGCAGCTGGCTATTGAATGATGTACTTTAACCACGTTTAAGCAAAGCCTTCGCAAAACATGGTATGGTGGCAGGGTTAGGAGGTTGGCAGGGTTATTGACCAAACAACCAATCAGGCGAGTGTAGATCCCGTCTCAGCAGCGTTTGTTTGGTTGAATCTCTTCTCGACAGGCTTTGTTCTCGGGCTCGAGGTCCCAGTTTAGACCAAACTGCATACAGAACATAGAGTACATAACTTCAGTGAGTGACAGAAATTTGCATGTGTTAAATCTTTCTGGTTTAACAACCTATTCCTCCATACATCAGTTTCTCAGCTGCCTATTCTTCCCTTCACAATACAGCGATCCTCATCTGGTGCTTCTGTCAGTCAGGCGGCTGTGGAGGGTGGTGTTTGTGGTGGTGGTGGTGGTGGGGGGGGGGTTATTCCTTTGTTTCCCATCAGACGTCATTCTTCTCAGAACACAACTTTTTACAAAAAGACTTCACAATCTCTAAACCGCTGCGATATTTCATCATCAGTTGTTGCACGAACAGGAAGTTGCGTGCCTTGTCCTGCTTGCATACGTGATAATTTAGCTCAATTTGTAGGAAAACACGACCAGAGATGTTCAGGTGATTTGGAAACTCCTCACTTCCTTATTTACTTCTTGCTTCTACATTCCACTCTGCATGAGTCACGTAGCAACAGTCAAACACACACACACACACACACACACACATGTTGCATCCATGATGTGTCAGGGACTGTTACTTATGGGGACGTTGGTAGAACAAAGTGTGGTGTTTATTTTGTACTTTTAGCTTTATAGCAAATAAAGCCTGAAACTACTAAGTGGAAGCAGCTAATGATCTACCGCTGTGTAATTCCCATCCACAGACGAGACTGTGCATAATTTAAAATCACAGAAAGAGGAATTGATCTATAAATAAATATGAAAGCCTGTTTTAATAGAAACGGGTAAAAAAACAAACAAAAAAAACAACTAACTTTCAGTCACGATTTGCTGAAATGTCTGAAATGATGGATTCTAATGTGTTTTTTAAAATCTTGTCTCAATGTTAAACTGTGAATCGTCTGGATGTGCTATTAGCAAACTTAATTAAATCTTCATTCAAGCCTTTCATTCATATTTTACGAATTCATCAGTAGGTTTGAATCGATGACCGGGACAGAAGGTTATGTTGAATATCGGACGTGTATTTTTCACAGCTTTTGACTGCTAGTTTTATTTGGACTGAAACCCCCCCTATAGATGATTAACACACCAGATTTAAGTAGAAGCCTTTTCCCACATTTACTTTAATACTTTGGTACATCCTCCTTCCCCCCTCCATGCACAGATAACAGATAAACACACATAATCCCACACAAACATGAAGATTCACTGTCATCCTGCATAAACAGTACAAGTGCGACATCTCTGTACTTCAGTCGAGTTTTCAACTATCTCTGCTTCACTGAACTATTTATTTTTCTGACATCTTTTTACTTTTATTCCCTTCATTCGAACACAAATTCTACTCTTTTTTTTTTTTTTTTAAAAAGGCTGGATTATTGTCATTCTGCATCACCGACTCGCAGAAGATGAAATAAAGTTATGTTAATATTCTACTTGCGTGAAAAAACCTTTGATGGAAATACATTTTCCTTTTACACCTGAGTATTTTTAAGAGTTTTGGGCCTTTTTCACTTCTTATACTTCCACATGAGTAACGTTCTTCCTACCTGAGTAAGCAGCACCACCTCTGATTAACAGAGAACACACACACACACACACACACTGTCCTCACACCCGGGCTCTATCTTATTGAGTTTGCACAAACACAACGATATCTGGCCTCTGGTGACGTGTCGTCCGGGGAGACGGCGCGTTGATGAGGCAACATCTTCACTGATTCATTTGTTTAAGGCTTTTAAGATTGAATCCAGACGATCCCGCTGGGCAGATGTTAATGTCCAATTACACTTCGGTAAATACTGCAGTTAGATAACTTTAACGGGTGAGACAGATTATTTAGAAAATATAGAGGTTCTTTGTTTGTGTCAGGAATGAATGAATCCAGAAGAGATATCCTTTACTGTGAATTATATATATATATATATATCTATATATCTTAGTATTAAATTAGAAGACCCATAAAATCCTCATTGTCTTTACAGTAAGTATCTCACTAGTTAGCTTAGCTTAGCATAAAGACTGGAAACAAGGTGGAGAATACACAGTTAAGGAAGTTAAAAAAAACCTCCACCTGTCTGCATCGCTGAGATATCTGATCAGACGTTAAATGATCATCAAGTAAAGACGTTCATAAATAAATAAAGCTACGATTAAAACGTCTGAAACTGACTCAAAATGGAATCAAATCGTCTTTGGCTTCAGGCCCAACCTCCATAAATTTTAAGTGTCTCATATATCACAGACGAGTTCTGAGAGTCAAACGGAACTCGGTTTGGTGAACAGTGTGGAGAAAACTCATGTGAGACGCTGGATTATGATGGTGGTGGTGGGGGGGGGGGCGACACGAGGGCCTGTGGGGGGAGGAGGGGGCACCCTCTGATGATGGCGGTCAGAGGGTGAAACCGCAGACGAGCAATCGATCGGTGATACGACGCATTGTAATCAATGTCTGTGGTAAGACAGAGCGTTAGCAACAGTCTGCCACCCCCCCCCCACCCCCAGCTCGACTCGCCCTCTAACAGCATTAGCCGTTATATTAGGGCTGCAGCTATCGATCGTTGTCATTATCGATTAATCTTTCAGTGATTTGTCTTGGAATTAGGTTGAATATATTGAAGTTTAAAAATAAAATTTAACTTTGAGTTGGTTTGTTCTGCTTGACCAACAGGGAACAGAATCAAATTTGATTTACAGTTAATTAAAACCCCAGAAAATCCTCTCCAAGTTAAGAAGAAACAACTAAAGATATATATTTTTTCTGTTTTAAAATAAAAAGGATGGAAATTTTTGGAGATGATTTAATTGATTCTTCCAGAGTTAGAAAACAGACACTGCAGTTTGTTTGGGCTGCGCTTAATTATCTTGTGTATTTAATTTTGTACAAAACCACAAAATTACACACATAAGAGATAATTAATTTTTAGAGGTGCTGTCGGGCAGCTTGTTTCCTTTGGATGGAGCCGCTCCATCCGTTTTCCCACGATCTACAACAGTCTTTATGCTAACATGAGCTAATCAGCCTCTAGCTGCATATTTACAGTAACATGACGGTGGCATGAATATCCTTCTCTAACTCGTGGATTAAAAAAGCAAATATTTGCTCCTGACACGTTGGAACACGACTCATGCTACTTAATTAATGAATTAATTGCTGTTGATTCTGTAAACTGATAGATCTTAACTGAGCATTTAACAACACCTGGGCTTCCTTCCATCCTTCCTTCCTTCCTTTGCTTGACAGAAACCTCTGCAGTACATTCCCTTCTTCTCCACCTTTACGACTTGCCTCTATCACCCTCCCCCTCCCCCCCACGACAACTCCTTCTCTTTTCCTTTGACACGGTCACACCTTCACGAAAGGAGAGGAAGAAAAGGAGCTGCAGACAGACAGGGTGCAAGACGACGTATAGATCCTCCAGTCGCTTCTTTCAAACTCATCTATTATCCATCTGAGTCCTTGCTGACCTCTGCATAAGTGAATGTACTATACAATCTGTACTGGACTATCTGTACCATACTGTATCACTCACCACTGATTGCAGGCATGTGTGTGTGTGTGTGTGTGTGTGTGTGTGTGTGTGTGTGTGTGTGTGCGTGTGTGTCTTTCCTGGTCAATAATTAAAGTCGTTGGTTCTTAGGAGGATAGTGACACAGGTTTTAACATTTTTTGACCCTCTTCCTCATTTATTCTAGGGGGTTGAAAGGCTGCATAGGAAACACATTTAAAACAAACCCTTGTGAAGAGACGCAGCGTGGATCAAAGTGGAAGAAAACATTGTCACAAAAACAACTTTGCAGTTTAAACACAGGGTTGAAAAAGTGAGATAATGCGTGTAGCTGTAAAACTGCCGTCTCATCTACAAAGGCAGCGGACTAATAATAAGGTCCTGGTCCAGAACTGAGAACCCAATTAGTTTTCCATTCAGCTGTTAGATGCACACACATACACTCATTATTCTTTGCTCTATGCCTGCACTTCCACCCTTATTTATGTTTTATGTGTTGAGGAAGATACACAACTCTTTATTTTTATACCAACACACCATGCACGTCTTTGAGGGAGCGTGTGTTTCTTTATAGGCACAGATTTTAATGCAGTAAATCGCTCTATATTACTTCCAAAAATCTGCCAAGACGGCCCGATTCACCTGACGGCTGCTAATGCACAGATTAGGGGAGCTCTCTTAGCTTTTTAATCCTCCCTGCTTCGCTTTTCCTTGTAGCAGAAGAGGGTGAGTGTGTGAGAACAGGTTGGCATGATAGTCGACATTCCCTGTAGGATTACACAAGAGCAGCTTTAATCCTGCCTAATTTGGTTGTTAGGGAGTTTATGTGAAAATTATGGTAAATAAGCGACTGAATATAAAGCTGCACAAGCTGGATTTGAGTTTTATTATGTTTAGAAGTCAACATAATCAACACGTTTTTAGTTTTTTTTCTTCAGTATGGTATAAACAGTGGGATAAAGGAATTGGAAAGTTAGTGTGAGAAATGATGTTCTAGCTTTATTATACAATGAAAATCAAGCTAAAATAGACTAGAGTTCCTAAAACTGAATGTTCTTATTGAAATAATAATAAAATATGTTATATATATCTTCTTCTTCTTTTCCTTTCGGCTTTTCTCTTCAGGGGTCGCCACAGCGAATCAATTGCCTCCATCTAACCCTGTCTTCTGCATCCTCTTCTCTCACACCAACTACCTTCATGTCCTCTTTCACTACATCCATAAACCTCCTCTTTGGTCTTCCTCTAGGCCTCCTGCCTGGCAGTTCAAAACTCAGCATCCTTCTACCAATATATTCACTATCTCTCCTCTGGACATGTCCAAACCATCTCAGTCTGGCCTCTCTGACTTTATCTCCAAAACCTCTAACATGTGCTGTCCCTTTGATGTACTCATTCCTGATCCTATCCTTCCTGGTCACTCCCAAAGAGAACCTCAGCATCTTCATCTCTGCTACCTCCAGCTCTGTCTCCTGTCTTTTCCTCAGTGACACTGTCTCTAGACCAAACAACATCGCTGGTCTCACCACAGTTTTGTACACCTTTCCTTTCATTTTAGCTGAAACTCTTCTATCACACATCACACCTGACACTTTTCTCCACCCGTTCCATCCTGCCTGTACACGCTTCTTCACCTTTTTTCCACACTCTCCATTGCTCTGGACTGTTGACCCTAAGTACTTCAAATCCTCCACCTTCTTGATCTCTTCTCCCTGTAACCTCACTCTTCCACTTGGGTCCCTCTCATTCACACACATGTACTCTGTCTTACTGCGGCTAACCTTCATTCCTCTCCTTTCCAGGACAAACCTCTACCTCTCTAGCTTCTCCTCCACCTGTTCCCTGCTCTCACTACAGATCACAATGTCATCTGCAAACATCATAGTCCATGGAGATTCCTGTCTAACCTCGTCTGTCAGCCTGTCCATCACCATAGCTAATAGTAGCTAATAGTCCGTTCAGTGAATAAATAGGTCAAATGGCTAGCTAGCTAATAGTGGTGGATGAAATTACTAACCTGCTGGCAAATATTAGCCTAGCTCTAGTAAAGTTTGCAAAACGAATCACTAAAAGAATTTACTTTTGAGGTGAAGGTCATGAATAAATAGTTCATATTTAATAACCAGCTAACTGTGGGCCCTATATATGTAATAATAGTTCAAATCAATAAATTTAGCAGTTAACTTATTCCTGGTAACGTGTATCCACTAAACCTGTAAATATAAGGCAGCTTGATCATCGCTAATTCATAGATCAATAATGTTGAGCTAAAAGATTAACATCTAGTTTACAGTAAATGACGGATAAGTATTTGAAAACGTTGGTTCAAACCACACGGCAACATCAGTTAAGACTTAAATCATCAACAAATCACAATGAAGAATGAATTTCTGAACTAATTCCACAGATGGATCTGCATCAGGCTGTCCTGGAACTGGTCATAAAACATTTCCAGGTTTGAGCAAAAGGGGGAGCAGTACGCTCCTGTAAAACACACCATCCCTGCATTCACACATCCCAAAGGAGACACTCTAGCCTGAAAATCCAAGGCGAGGCCACTTTGTGTTCAACATCTCCCCTGAAAGTCTTTATTGGATTTCCTGAAGAGCATTGACCTGTTCCATCTCCTTTGTGTATTTTCACACCAGTCAAACAGGTCAACGGTAAAATTCACATGCGACTGCGTGACGAGCAGAGGCCCCACAACATGTTGTGTGTCAAGTAGCGTGCACTTTACACGCCGAGCCGCCCGCTTACTGCCTCGTCCAGGAGAGCAGAGATGCCACTGGCCATTAAAGTCTTTGAACGTTCCTCACGAGCCACTTCCAAGAGTGGTCATGATTAAATATTAATATATCGGTTATTTATTCATATCCCTGGGGAAGTGTCTTATCTTTTGTTTGTGTATACTTGTCAATATAGCAGACTTGACCTAGATAAATGGATTTTTCTTTGTTTTTTTGGTTGGAAAGAGTTAATCTTTGGAGGTTTTTCTTTTTTTTTTTGTTGAATGAAACTGAACAATAGCCTGAAAAGTGATTTGTCTCGTTACTTTAGAGTGTTTTTATAACGCTGGGGTTAAAACATTTCATTGGCTTTCAAGACATGAGTCATTTAATCTCACATAATAGCTCCACAGATACACTGGTCTATTTTTCTCAGGGCTCTACCCACACAGGCCACACCTGCTGCACTTCATTGTAAGCGAGCGAATACACCTCACACCTACTGCAAAGATCCGCACATCACTGGGGCGTAACTCAAGCACGCCATGGCTTCACACACACACACACACACACACACACACACACACACACACACACACACACACACACACACTAAACACACTATCTATCACTATACCATCCTGACTGGCTTTTCCTACCTGTATCGGTTCTGGAGCTTTCCACATGTAGACCCCCCCAGCAGCAATGAGTCGGTCGATACCTGTAAGGACACGCAGGGACACAAGAGACGGAGAATAAAAAAAGTCAAACAGGTACACGCTTGCTGCTAAATTAGCGTACGCAAGCATTTCTGTGAGCCAACAAAGCAGAGGTCTAGTATTGGGTCAGAAAGCCGGTATTGAACGTGACGCGTGATTCAACAGCGTGTTCTGCATACAGATATACATGATGGCAGTGAATCAAAAGTCTTTATCTCCATTCAGATATCAAAGTCCATTCACCACAAGGCCGCAGCTTCATTTTTATGCATCCAGGCCATGAATGTAACGCTAGCCACCTGGTGCACAGGGCAGCCTGCCCCTGTGGCTCTTTGTAGGTATACATGTGACGAGGGGACAATGGAGCGCCGGACAATAGGCCACTTATTGAGTGACTGGCAGAGAGTGGGATCCATCCTGGATCGTGTGTCACTCTACAGCCTTGTGTTGCCCCGCGGCCCACGGTCGGTGTCTGGTTGCTGCCTCCTGAGACTCTTGTTGCCACACTGACAAATCTGGGCGAGGTCACAGAGGTCAAAGTGAACAGGGGAGGGGTTAACCTGAGCATTTGCATACATTTACATCTTAAATATTAGTTATGTATAAAATATATGGCGTCTGTCCCGGAGTGTCCCCTGCCTCTCGCTTGTAAATCCGCTGGGAACGGCTCCAGCAACCCCCGTCACCCACAAGACGATGAATGAATGAATGAATGAATGAATGAAAATGTAAACATTAAAATTGGGACATATCAGATGTGATTGAGCCACAGAGAACCAAGTTATTTCAGCAGCTAACAGCTAATTAGCAATAACCAAATCACGTCATGAATAAACAAATAGCATTAACATAATTTCTAGTACAACTCCACCGCGGCGTGTGTGTTTCTCGCTGCTGCTGAGGTTTTTTCCACCTTGTCACTCTCAGCTGACCGTCAGTCATTGTCTGCAGCTGATTCTGTCTGACATCTCGAGGTCTCTCCATCAAACGCCTGCCGTGACCTTCTGGCTCGCTGGCAGCAGCTCTCCTAATAAAAGGTTTCATTCGCAGCGAGAGATATAAAGATGCTCCGGCATCCTGGCCATGTGATACGAGACTCAGGAATGAGGTCATGGGAGGAAACAAAGGCCATCAGTGTTTCAGAAATTAAGTTTGTGAATTTATCCTCCAAACATCACATCAGGCTGATCTTCGATTATTGATTTCATTTTCACTGTTAAGTATAGCTGAGTGATTGTGATACATTTTATGCTCCGTTTTGTGTTTCATTTGCTTCATGCAGGAATGAAATAAATAATCTGATCTCTTCCTTGAGTAAAAGTAATACTAATAAAAAAAATGTGTAGTTGCAGTTGTTATATGTGTCTACTACTGCATTAGCATGTAGCATAGCACATTTCTTCTACTTTAAGACTGTTAGCAGCAGAAACCAGAAACAGGATGACTTGATCTGCACTGTAAAACCTTTCTCCATGAATCAAGCAAATTTGCCCATTTTTTTTTTACAGTAAATTACTGTAATTTCGAATTGCAGTATAGAAATAGCATAAATTAACAGTTCATTTTTATAAATTTACAACATAGCTCTGTCAATAAATTAGAAACCCTTATAGATTACTAATATTCTCCTTATAAATAGAATATATGCATGTGAAACATGTATATCTGATGAATGAAAAATCTAATTTCCCCAAGGGAATTATTAAAGTAGATTTTCTTCTTCTTGTTCCATAAAATTTATTTAAATCTACAGTTTGTGTTTCGTATTTAAATATGAGAGTGATAATAAAATGTAAACATGTGGATGTCAGCTGCTCATGCTAAACTACTACTAACAAGATAATAAATAGAGAATAGAATATCATAACATGAATGTAGATTACTGCTGCTGCAAATGAAACTGGATATTTAGAGTAAAACTACTTCTTTTTAATTTTTATCAGCACATTCTTGATGAATAAACCCACACATAGTGAAGCCGCTGATGGCGCGTCCTGTACTGTCTGTGACCTTCCTTTGTAATTCCATCTCTGCGCGCTCCGCTCCTCTCATATTTTTGCATGAGTAGCTTACAAACTGCTCCATTTTTTTTTTTGAACTCCTCTCTCCTCTCCTCTCCTCTCCTCTCCCCCCCCCCCTCTCTCCTCTCTCCCTCTCCCTCCTGCTGAAGGTGGGGGCAGAGAGCTGCGAGCTGCGCGCTGCGAACATCATTGGAGGGGAGACGCTTTCCACCGTCAGCGCCGGAGCAGAGCAGGGGAGCCCTGGCAACAAGGAGACACACAAACTCAGCAGCCCGCCACGCCACGCAGTAAGTCACGCAAAAAACAAAAAAACAAACAAACTATTTATTCAATATCCGCTTTGCCAGACTGTCACGGCTTTCACTGTGCCAGTTTGTCTTCTGGAGCTGTTAGGAGGAAAAATGGCTGGGAGAACTGGGCAGGGTGGCGCTGACGCTATGGTTCACTTCTAAGCCTTGGGAAATGTTCACTTCGCCCTCTGACCTATTTTTAAGTGAGCAAAAACCCACGGGGTCGCGTCGGGTTCGGGTGTCGCCACTTGTCATTTCGACGCGTAAATGCAAAGTAGTGTTTAAGTGGGTCGGCAGGACAGGAGAGCGGGAGGTTTCGCCGGATTCCGCCCGAGCGAGGAGCGCGTCCGCCGGCCAAGCTGGTGTCGGGCAAGGCGCTGCACTTCCTCTAACTGCGCCACTCGACCTCGGCTCCAAAAACATTCACTCTTTTTTTTTTTTTGCACACAATTTCTCAGTTGTTTAACATTAACGCACTCGGCGGAACATTGTCTCCGGTAGCCGGACGCGTCTTCTTTTCAACTCTTGTCTTCCTGACAGGGGCTGTCAAAGCCGAGCGGTACATTTTTTTTTTTTTTTTTTTTTAATCTACGTTTCACCATCGCGGAAGTGTTGCCTCTGCGCGAAAAGACGCCAAACTCAGCGCAGCCCACATGATCCGATCCGTGCGCTGCTGGCGAAAAATTACGCGATCCATCCATCCATTTTTTAATTTGATTTTTGTTTATTTATTTATTTATTTATTTTTTTATTAGGGAAAAATATGGCATGGTTGTGTGTTACTCCGGTGTTTCATGTTGTCAGCTGGTTGTAAAGGACATCAGGGTTGTGATTGAGGGACGACCCGTGATGTCATTCATCCGAGCTTGGCCCATTATATAACGGGACTGTAGGGAAGCCTGTGATAGACGGCTATTTTTACTTTGTTTACACCTCCGAGTCGCACTCCGGCTCGGTTCTGCGTCCCGGGTGGCCCCCTTGTTTTCACTCACATGATGAATTTAATATGGAATCCAAATGGATGATGAACGAACAGCTGCACTTCTTTCCCCCCTCCTTTTTTTTTTTCCGCTGATGGCTTTTGTGTAAAAAAAAAAAAAAAAAAAAAAAAAAAGAAAGTCCAGTAAGCTTGACTTGTTGATTTCTTTCCATGTTTGAAACATGTCCTGCTGAGCACCCCCCCCCCCACACACACACACACACACACACATTCAGACCCCCACCGTCCTCGAAGCAATGAATGAAATAGTCATCCTGCTGAAAGCTGCACTCATGACAAGCATGGTAATACAGAATCACAAGAACCATGACAGACGCTTGTTCTCCTCCTTGTCCTCCCCACCCCCCCCCTCCTCCTTTTCCTCTTCCTCCTCCTTGTCTGCGTGACCTAAGGTGAGGTGTGGAATTTGTAGGGTAGTATCAAATGCAGCAGAGTGGAGAAAATACATAATAAACGGGGGATTAAACGGAAATGTATGCCTGAGCATCCAATGCGTAAGAGTGGGAGACTTGGAGAGGAGGTTCTGGTCTTAATGGAGATGAACTGCCCATCTTAAGAGGAGCAAACCAGTATAAAGCACTGGTTGATTTTATAGTGGAATCGTGTTAAAGGCTGCATCGACCCAGAGAAGAGCGGAGAATAAATGGATGCTGCCTACAGAACACATGGGGGTTGACAGCTAAAGCCTGCAAGTCAAAAATCAGGGCTGACATCTTAAGGATACATTTTTATTGATAAATTATCAGTTTGCAAGATGGTGAAGTAAGCAATTCTAGTTAAAGAAGTGTCACCTCATATACAGTGACATCCAAATCGCTCCAAAAGAGTTCCTCGATGGAGCGACGAGTAACTTTCTGCTCTGTGAACTTAGTCTGAATTAAAATATCAAACAACCAGATACACACAAGCATACCCACATAGGCCTCATGCAAATCAGGTTCACACTGAGTTTAGGGTTTTAGGACAAGTGGCTCTACTTCCCTAATGAACTAGATTGATGGGGTTGTCACCGCCTCTCCTTCATGTATGTTCTCTGTGTTTCTGGGCTGCAGACGCTGCAGGGGATTTTGCTCTTAAAGCCATCAAACAGGCTTCACTCCCTCGGTTTCTACATACAGATTGTGTTTGACAAGGTTTTTTTTTTTTTTTTTTTGCAGTTCGATCACCTCCTCCCTTCCTCAAAAAAAAAAAAAAAGTATAAGACTATTAGATTCAGGTGCTAACTGTACCTGTAGCACACGTTCCAGCTGCCACTCACTTTCATATAGTAATGAGAGGCAATTAGGAGCCTATGTGTCCTCATCACCAGCCATTTAACCGAGCTCGCCTCATTTGTCAGAGTCACACGTGTGCGCACCGGCGCACACATGAACACACATCTGCTAAAGACAGTCTGTGGAACCAGCTGCCCACGTAGAAAACCATATAGTGATTATGACTTTTATACGTCTACCTGCGAGTGGCCGAAGAAAGTGATTGTTTGTGAATTTATAAAGGTATTAAGTGGGGAAAAAAGTGTTTGCTTCGACAGAATAAACCAGGTCAGACATTGGAGGAAGAGGATGAACACAAATACGTATTAAAAAATATGGAATGCATTGTTTTTTGTGCTGCTAGGCAAAAAAACAATGCAGAAAATTCATAGATACATAGATAGTGTATATATGGCTGCGCACAATGTGCAACAAGGAGGCACAACAAACAGAAAACTATTGGCCTGAAGGAGACGAACCAATGCACACAAACAAATTGCTCACAAATTACAGGCCAAGCCACAACATTCATCCGATCGATGAGTCCCCCCCTCCCCCCTTCCCCGTCCCGCTGTTTCCGTTCTCCTTCATATCTCTGGCCGGTATTTTACACCGACGTCTAACGCAAACATCACGGAGGACGATGGAAATGATGTCACCCTCTATTTGCTGCTGTCACAGGTTAATCCACGGGAGCCACGCGGAGACGAGCGACGGCGCGTAGTGAGAGATCAAAGTGGGACAGGGGGGAGGAAAACAGAAACCTGAGTGTGTGGGAAAAATGATTTGTGAAAAATTGAAGAGCGGCGGGGGCAGATCAAGCGATGGAGATGCCTGGTTGAACCGTGCTGGGTGTTTCAGCGTTTCCTTTCATCCTCCTCCATTCGTGCGCGAGCACACACACAGAGAAAGGACACACACACACACACACACACACACACTCACACACATACACACATACAAGAAACTGCTTTTAAAGGTGATCGAAAAGAGTTTTTTTGTGTTTGGAGGGAAGGAATTTGTCACCACGTGTGATTACTGTGTGCTTATTGCCTAGTCTCGCTTTTCATTGAGTGCTGTCTGAAAAGGAAGGCAGTTCCTCCTGGATGTCTTGTGTAATGAATGAAACGCACCTCTGGTAACGTAAAGGTTGAAGAGCACTTGTTGAACTCTCTCTGGTCTTTTTTAATTGGATGATTCAATCAATGCATTCATTAGAAAATCAGAGGCCTGTGTTGTTTAGGAATGACAGTAGTCTTAGAACTATGTGTGTGTGTGTGTGTGTGTGTGTGTGTGTGTCTGTCTGTGTGTGTGTGTGTCTTGCCAGTGTTTGTGACATTGTCCCTGTGCTCACCATCTTAAATCAAACTGACTATCTAATCAGTATTGGTTTAGATAATCCCAGTGTTTAAATGACGGCGACAGAAGGGAGCCCACAAGGCGCTCCATGGCTCAATAACTGCCTGAAAAAGGGGAAGCTGCTTTTATTAAAGTGTGTAAATGTTAAAATGAGCACTTTCATGGGTGAAAAAACCCCCCACAAGCTTTTAGGGTAAACATTCAAGTTAATGCATCGCTTTGGATCCAAGCTCCTCGTCGTAATCGTCTGAAATCGTCAGAGCCTTATCTTTTAAACTCCATCTAGAAAGATAGTTGGTGCTGTGCATTAAGCGTGACGCCCCGTTGCGCAATAGTCGATTCACACGCCGCTCGTTTGATCTCTCTGACTTGATTCATATTTGATCACGCTCCAAGCAGAGCCCGGCCAAGAGGAGAGGAAGAGGTTGTAAGCATTCGCCTTTTGAGAGCTGTGTTGAATAAGCGAGAGACTAACTGATGACAGGGTCTTTATGTTCTAGCCACATGTGGCCGGAGTCTTTATCTTTGGTGGTAAACAGTTCAACATTCAGGAGGGGGATTTTATTCTGTTTTGTTGTTGGAATTGTTCCTCAAATTACCTCCATCTCATTCAACCTCAACGTCTGTTCTTTTCAGTCTTTTTCTCTCCCCTCCTGTTCTCTTTATGGTTATTAGAGACGGTAGAGGATTTACAGTAGAGTTGACACTGACTGGCAGTCAGGCATCTCCTGCACACTCCTCTCCTTCCCTTCAGAGCTCCTGGTCTGGGACAAGGATAAGCTGACAACCTGGGATGCAGCCAGACAGATAGTAATGAACAAGAGAGATGAAAGAGGAATGCTTGGAATTGGGATGATGAATGAATGTTGTCTCGCAAATGCTACGATTTCCATTACTCGATGATTTGCGTCGCATTCAAGGGATTTCTGAGTGTTTTTATGAAGATTCAAAGCTTTATTTGAGTCTAATGTAAATGAACTTGATGGATTGCAGGAGGTTTTTCAGTAATGTGTATCCCATGTCAACACGAATGTAGAAAAGACTCATATTCTTTATTCTCTTTCCTATTAATAATGAAAAAATGTAGACCAAAGAGTTGAAGAATGACAGAAAACAAGAAAATTCAGAAAAAGGTACATCTTGGTTAAAAGTTTTGCTTTGGTTAGTTATACTTTTACTTCAGTTGTTGAGACTGAAGCCCCCAGACCCTTGGCTGTAAGGTGGGTGTGTTTGGGTACCGACAATAATTTAAGCCTGTGCCAGGAGGATATACATCTAGAGAGAGGAATTCAATAACAGGAAAACGGCCAGTGATAAAAACAATCCCTGGAATACCAAAACCCACCCTTCTCAAAAGTTGTTGTTGGCACAAGTTTCCAATACCACTGTTTACTCCTTCGGATGTTGATGCCAAGTACAATGCAACCCCCAACCCCCAGTTTCATTGATGTTCCACCAATGTGGCATGTGCAGTGAAGTCCCAAATTCCATTCTGTCCACGGTCGATTGTTGTCGCCATCCCCTTCTGTAAGAAAACATCGTACTTGGGTCACCATCTGGTCAGGAGCGCACGTGGGTGGGCGTTGGAGACCAGGTTGAGACAAGCCTGTGCAATCAAAACCCAGACTATTTAAAACAGTCTGCAAGGCTGGAACTATTTCCTCTCTGACTGAGTTGTGATGTTCATGCTCGCGCTGACTTTCTGTGTGTCCAGATGACTGGTAGTTACATTCTGGCCAATTCATTGACTTTACCGGATTCCTGGAAAGATGGATGGCCGCGGATCAGCCTCAGCCGACTAGACGTTGGACTGGACACTTGGCCGCACTCTATCTCGCTCTCTGGATTCTCATCTGGCTGACTGACTCGTTGGCTGCCTGACTGACTGCTATTATTTCTGGCCCTTCATTCAGCTCATGACATTGGAACAAGGGGCATTTGGCTATGACGGTTAGCAAGGTGAGCTAAAACACTGCCAGGAGAGATAAGACATAATGAGTCAGGATGTTCCCTGCTTCCCTGTGAGCCCCAGGAGTCCTTCGACAATTACAGTATCAGAACCTCCCTATTGCTTTGCTCAGACTCCTAATCTAGAATCTCGGGTTGTGTTATTTTCTCATAAAATTCCCCCTATACCAGGAGCACCAATGCCTCCCTTAAAGATAGCAGGATTGCATACATTGTTGGCTACAGAAAGGTCAAGTAATTGGAGCTATAAATTAAACAGATGTTTTCTGAAATATTGGTATTACTCCCGCTTTGATTGCGGCGAGTGAAACACCGTACAAGACAAATATGGCGGTATGTGCCCAGTGGAATTCATTTTTATAGTTTTGTGTACGCTGCTCCAGTAAAAAATAAAGGAAATAAAAGTGATATATTTGCACCTTTACAGTTTTAAAAGTTGAAAATAGCCAAGAAAGAAATGCATGCCTGCCGAATCTCACGTTTCCGCCTCATGCAGGCTCCTACAAGAGATCGGTAGCAGATTTTGGCTCTCAAGCGAACGTGGCTTTAGTGCAGCTGCGACTATGCTAGCGTACACACCCAATGCAGGGGCTTGCCCAGGGAAAATACCTGTGGTAGGAGAAGAAAGTTGACCTCATGGGAAATTACTAGGCATTTTCATCAGACCAAATAATTTGTACATTCCATAACTTTAAGAGCTCTTACGGGAACTCTCAATCTTCAGATCTCAGTAAATCAAATTGTTAGTGTAAGGTGGTTCTGGGATCATCATCATCATAAAAATATATTTTTTGTCTCGCTTAAGAAGAAATGGTGGGTCTGATTTGAAAACTCTTAAAGGCATTAAACAGGAGTTTGTTCTGACTGCGAACTCAGTGACCCTTGTGTGGTTGCAAAATGTCAATCACAAGCAAGTCCCTCCCTTAATTCTATTCTGCTTTTTTAAAATTTTATTCTAAATATGACCACAAGCTCCTAAATAAGCATCAAGATGTGTTGAAAACTTAAAACTATTGACACAGATCATGAACTCATTGATAAAATGTTCTCTGAAGAAATAAATAAGAGTCATTTCTTAAACTGCTATACATGTCTTTGAAAGAACAGCCCCCTGCTGGCCACTAAGTAAACTGCACTTAAAAGCCTTTCCACATTTGCTTCACTTTTCATTCCTGAAAGATGCATCTGCTATTTGTCAAGACTATCATATTGACTTGAGCCCTTAACCTGAGCATGTGTTGTTCTTCCTAGTGAGGTTTTAATTCTAATGTTAACTTATTCCCAGCGGAAGGGAAGGTCCAAGGTTTCTGCCTTCATGCTCTTTCCATTTTGTTAACAGTGTGGGTAATGCGAACTGCTGGAAGACTCTGATATCCACTGAGGGCACTACAATGTGAACTGACTGGATTTAGCTTTGCTTCTGTGCTTGTTGGTATTTCCTCTGATGGCACGCCTCATCAGTATCACAGCGCCGCCACTCTGATTAAGAGACGGTGTTTCCATGTTGTGATGGAGAACCTGTTTTTTTGTAGTTTTTCCCCACCTGAAGACGTTCAGCCAGCATGTGAAGGGGTTCCCACTCCGCCTGCCTGTCATATGTAGCATTCACCGCTATAAAAAGAGCCCCCTGACTCATATCAGGCCTTTCACCATCAATTAGCCTTAAAAACCCACTATAGACATTTTGAGCTGGGGGGGAATCCACCCTGTCCCTCCTCCTGTTCCACCCTGGTGCGTTGTTTTTGACCTGAGTGCCCCGTCAGGTGGGGTTAACTATACATAACATGCCATTAGCTCTGCTAGCGATTTGCCCCCGCACTACCTTTAGCTTTGTTGCCCGAGATGGGCAGCTGAGTGCATTTGTAACCTGCTGCTGAAAGGGTGGGGGTGGGGGGGTTGGAGGTGATGGGAGGGGGGGTGAGTGTATGGAGGTAACATAACCCTTTTAGGCGGCACTTCATGGATACCATTTTCACTTAAACCGAGCGGGGACGGAAATGAAAAATTCCGTCCCCGCGTGCACGTGGGTCAAAGGTTAGGGATGTCGAGATCATCAAAAATCCATGTGGTCTCATGACATGAAACAGAAATGCACGTGTCACAGCTGTAGCAGACATAATATGTAGAGTATATACAGCTGATTGGAGCTCAAGTTTACGTGCTGCATATGCTGACTTTCTGAATGATCAGATATGAAGCTATAAATGTGTTCTTTATGCCAGAGACACAATAATAGTAATGACTGGTACTAAAATACATCAGATAAAACAGTAAACCATTAATTTGAAGTGTTTTTTTACAGCGTAAATTAAAATTTGGAACTAATGGAAACCAGAAGTTAACATAATCTTTTTTTTTAAGGATCTTTATAACGTGGTTTCTCGGTTTAATTAAGATTCTGTGCAAATAAATGTAGTTGAATATTGTTGTTTAAGATTCAAGGCTATTCGCCCCTCATTATTTGCCAAAAATATATGCAAAAAACATGTTAGACTTTTTGACTTGTAAGCAAACACTCAAGAGACTGTCCTCATTTGTCCTTGACACCTCAGAGCATAGTAGATGTTTTGATCGCATGCAAAGAGCACTTGAGGTGTGATGGGGCGTCACCTGCCTGCGTGAGTCAGCCGACACGTCGCACAAATTAGTTCTTATTAGTGGCAGCTTGTGTTTTTTAATTTAGTTGCAATCAAATGCCATGAATGCTGATGAAAAGGCTCGACTGATTCGGTTGGGTTTCCGTAGTTACAGAAGTGCCGCAGCCTTTCTTTGCGGTTTAGGCGTATAAGAAAGTACAGTGCATCAGAGCTCGCCGTGGATTCTAGTTCATAAAATGTAAGCCAGGCATGAACAAGCATATTGAAATGTGTACTTAAGTGTAACTAAGTTTCACTTTGAATCTGCTGACTTGCAACAAGTCCAGGCTTTATCAGCATGACCTGCAGGCTGTCTGTATTTCATAAAAGCTTCTCTACTAAGCGATCGTTTGCAGTATCGCCCCCCCCCCCCACACACACACACACTTTTTCTGCTCGTGCAGTTGGGGATTTAGAAATGGAAGCACTGATTTTAAGCTGAATAATCAAAGGGAAATGGGACAGATCTACAAAGATTCACTTTGCAAAAAAATGTTCTTTCACTCCCCCAAACACAAGTGAGAAGCTGGAGTCTAACCTCCACCACAAACACCCTGTGATCTAGTTCTGGGAAAGCTTGCACAAGACTGCTAAGAAGCTACTGGATTTGCAGGTCTGTGTTTGAACCCTTTTGCAAAGGTTTTTCTCTGAATGCATTTGCCAAACACGACACATGATTAGAGTCCACCGATTGCTACTTCACCTCCAGTTCAGCACCTGAGAGGAGATTTGTGGGGTTTATATTGTTGTTGTTGTTTATTCGAAAGCTTTTGTAAGTGAGGCACAGTTTCATAATGCCTCGTAAAAGTAGTGCTTTTTTTTTTTTTGTAAAACCCATGAGAGACAAAAAGACCATTTTGACCAGATGTGGCTGATATAGAATGTCTAGTTTTATCTAAGCATTACCTTTGGTTGTGTGCACATCCGATGACATCATTCTCATCAATACAACGCATATTATGGCACCATTTTTTGTTAAATTTACAAATGATACATGCACTTGTTATGCAAATGCCAGTTTTAGTATGATGGAAAAGTTAAAGAATATCTTAGATATCCATTTATCATTTATGTCAGACAAAGGCATGTCTGGTTAGACAATAAAGTTATCTTTAGATTGTCACGCATTAAAACTGTATGACAAATAACTTTAAACCAGCATATATTTGCTTTATCCTGTCAAGTATGGAGGGAGAAACTGTTGACCGGAACCTCGTTTCTGTCAGATGTCTATTTAAAAAATTGATTTGCTTGACCAGGTGATGTTTGCAGTTCAGAGTACTGGGAAAGCAGAGTGTAATCTGATGTCTGTGCTTCTGTGGTTGCAGCATTGTCTCGGTGTTATCTCAGTAAACAGCAGTTTGGTTTTCTTTTTGCATTGATCTGACTGGAATAAAGCCTTTCGGTTCCCCAGTTCTTTACAATTAGTTCTTTAAATTAAATGTGAAAAGCTTTGTGTGAAATACTTCTGAAATATGTGATACTATTCAGTGAAAGTAGATTAAAAATGCTGCACCTCAAAAAGTGAAAGCTGACGCAGCACATGCAATTCAGAGAGATTTCATGGATCCTATTAACGTGTTTAACATGAGGGTTTAGTTTGAGCAGCTTTTAAAACCCCTCCCTCAGTTGGGATTGAGATCTGTGTGTCATGTACAATTATGTCATAAAATAATGTCTGGGTCCCGTCCAATGTATAGAAACTACATCTACTGTATAATAACGATGTCCTCGGTGTGTGTATGCGACTGTGCGTGCGTGTGTGTTTCAGGTTGGCTGAAATGAACTGCAGTAATATCACTGGAGCTTAGTACTGTGCGCCTGCCCCACTTTCAGTCTTTTAATCATGTATAGACACTCAGGGCATTCCTCTGTGTGTGTGTGTGTGTGTGTGTGTGTGTGTGTGTGTGTGTGTGTGTGTATCTGTGCTAATCCGTGAGTGTGCGAGAGGGCTTTAGTACAGCATGTGGCAGAGGAGAATTGCACTTCCTGACGTGAGATGTGTCTTTCAGAGTGTGATTCAAAGCACTCGACTACTCGTCCATATGGGCGGGGGAATGAGGCAGAAACGGTTAGAATGAGGTAGAAAAAGGTAGAATGAGGTAGAAACAGTTAGAATGAGGTAGAAAAAGGTAGAATGAGGTAGAACCAGGTAGATTGAAGTTGAAACAAGTAGAATGAGGCAGAAACAAGTAGAATGGTGTAGAAACAGGTAGAATCAGATGGACTCAGGTAGAATCAGGTAGAACCAGTCGGTAAGCGTCCTCGTTTAAACTTTGGGCCTCCAACTGACTTTGCTGGCAGCGATTCCCTGGCCTGAACTTTGTAAATGGGACATCAATTGTAAGGCACAGACCGGCAGAATGCTAAATGTGACATCTGGGTGATTTGTGTGTCTGTTGAGGACACGTTTTAGTTCATGCTTTTATATTAAACACAAGACTTTTGCTTTGAGGTCTTATAGGTAGATGCACCTGAATTTTTTTTTAATAGGTGGAAGCTATGGGAGTGACTGTGATTTGTTAAATGAAGTACAAACACTATAACTGGCCGGACATGACAGAGCAAGTGCTACTAGAAGAAGATGCTCAAGTAATATGTGTATTATTGATCTAACGGAATAAAAATAAAACCTCAAAAGTGTGCCAGTTCCCACAGGAAGCAGGAAAAGGTTAATGTGGACGGTTCACTTGCTGAAATCGGTTGCACGCCTGCGGCTGTCTGTTTCTGCAGAAGTAGCGTGACATCAGTCCGCAGCACAAACATAAACCACGATACACTGCCTTGGTTTTAATAGTCTCACAATGGAGTGTGTCCAGGACGTGCTTCACCCCGTCCAAACCTCCTCTGTGCTCAGCAGCTCGCAGCTCGTCTCCGTCATGGGTTGTGTCTTTAGCCTTAGCGTCCCCATTCCATTTCCTGTTTTTAAACCTCCTGCTTGTTCCCAACTTGGGTTTGAAAACATAGGAACGACAGGTAGCAATTGACATCTTTAACTTTGCGTTCTTGAGTTTCATTTTTAAAGATGCTATTTTATTTATTGTTATTACTACTGTTGTGCTGGGTTCAGGTACATCAGGTGCATCAGTACATCCACACAGCTCCTTCTTACTGTGATGTTTGGCATTTCCACATCAGGGTTTGGATTCTCCAGATGTCACACATCTGGACATCATGGGTGTGTGTGTGTGTGTGTGTGTGTGTGTGTGTGTGTGTGTGTGTGTGTGTGTGTGTGTGCGTGTACATACATAACAGTTTTTAGTGCGAGATGGCTGGACTGCTTGAATCTTGAATGATTCACAAAACATACGTGTGATTTTAGCTGTTAAATTTTCATGAACAATTAACAATTAATCATTAACATTCTTACTATGCACATTACACACGCACACCCATACCCACACCCACACACACACACACACGCAGCGTTAACAGTCAAGGTTAAACAAATATAACTGGACTTTATTTGGGTTAAGAGCAGTGCAGCATGTTGGAAGTGAGCCTGAAATTCACACACACACACACACACACACACACACACACACACACACACACACACACACACACACACACACACACACACACACACACACACACACACACACACACACACACACACACACACCTGTCAGCGTTGGCGTCGGTTCAGCCCTCTTTCCTGCAGTCTTTCCCTTCCTTCATCCTCTATCTTAGTGATCAGACCTTGTAGCAGGAACTCAAGGGACAGCTGGTGGGGCAGTGTGACCACCTGCACTGTGTGAGTGTGTGTGTGTGTGTGTGTGTGTGTGTGTGTGTGTGTGTGTGTGTGTGTGTGTGTGTGTGTGTGTGTCTGCATTTAAAATGTGTGGTTATGTACATCAGTGGGGTTGGGAGGGGGTACCTGCAGCGTTCTGGCCCAGTGTTTGCTAGGTGTGTGTGTGTATGTGTCTGTGTGTGTGCGAGAGCACCTGTGCTTTCAGCAGGAACCGTCACGGTGTGAGCTGTTGTGTATCTACGGTTGCATTTTAAACCCATAATAACAAGTATGTTCAGCGTTAAAAAAACAACAACACACGATCAATAAAATTACCACAACAAAAGTGCTGATCGCTCAAATCCACTTGTCTTTTTATGAGAGCAGATTAAATTGGTGTTAAAAAAAAACTTCAGTAACCTTAAATCTGAATACCTCTTCGACCTTTCAGAAACATCTTTCAGGTCTTTATTTCCAGACATTTCTTTGACTCTGAATTTTAAAATGATTGAAATCAATTACTTCAAGATATCTAAAAGAAACACTTCAGAATTTAATGCGATCGATAGAGAAGAAAAGAGTTGAGGCTGACTCGTCTTTTGAAAAGTATCTGTCGTTTGTGTAAAGGAGTGGAATGACATCCTGCTCTTACAGCATGTAATACGTCTGCAGAACATCCTTAATCCCGACATTACACCTGTCAGATTACCAGGCCTGTTGCATCGCCATTTGTTTCCAACTTAAAACATCCCAAAAATATTTAATTGTGTATTTAATTCCACTTCCTTTCATCTGCATGTATTTGTGCGTGTGTGTGTTGCGTCCTTGTGTGTCTGCGTGAGAGAGAGGGAGAGAAAGGACTTCAAAAGCAGTAGATTATTACTATGCATGCGTGGGCAGCGTGCATGTCTTTGGAAGAATGAGTGTTTGGAGAATGTAAGACATTTGTGTATGCTTGTGCATATCACCTTTAAAGATAGGTTTCTGTGTGTGTGTGTGTGTGTGTGTGTGTGTGTGTGTGTGTGTGTGTGTGTGTGTGTGTGTGTGTGTGTGTGTGTGTGTGTGTGTGCGTGTGTGTGTGTGTGTTCCCTGCAGGCCCCGCTCCCAGCTTATTCCCCTTATCCCAGTGTTTGGATATTAGGGATGCGATCAAAGCGGGGCTCCCCTGCGTCTCCAGGGCCTCTGAATGTGGAGTGACTCCCTGAGGAGGCGATGCTCCTCTTCATGCTGTCAGTCTCATTCACACACACACACACGTTGGGTCAAGTCGCTGCCATAACATAGATGCATGCAGACGTGCAGATTTACATTTCAGGTTTTAGAAATTATCTCAGGTTTTTGTCTTTTTCCACGCGCTTTCATCACTAGCTGTGCAATGTGTGTGTGTGTGTGTGTGAGTTTTTTCCACCTCGCTCACATCTCTGTCACGTGTCACGTTGATTCTGTGCTGTGGCGTGTTACCCCGGAGAACGCTGGCAGACAGAGAGGAGGAGAGGCGTCGTAAGGAGGAGAGCGGAGGTGTAAAGGAGAGAGGAGGGGCGTGAAAAAGCGACAAGAAAGAAAATGTTGGCTGCGATTTAAAAAAAAATGCACTTTAACTTATGACTTATTCTGGATTCTGTCAGCTTTATTTTCCAATCTGCAAGTAATTGTGTTGAATAATGACATTAAACAGCTTATAAGAAGTTTAGTGATGTCAGGAGATGTTAATTCAACATCCTGCCTGTTAAGACCTTCCATCATATCTCCACCATATCGCCCTGCATGCAGGTTCCATGTGTCTTAACACTGTATTCCCATGTTAACTCATCTCAAGTGTAGCTTATCTCAGTTGTAAATAGCGTATATTGCTTAATTTAGCTGCTGCGCTATCTGCGCTATCTACATTGATAGGAATGCTATTGTATTGTGCTTGCTGAAGCAATAGTAGTGGCGACATGTTTGTGTTTATCAGCAGGGAGAAGTGTGGTCATCGTGAACTCGCAAACGCATTTTGGCAGTTTTTCAGAGCGCTGAACTTTGACTTGTTCGTAGTCTTGATAGCGCTGAGGGAGCGACTTGTGCAACCGACGAGGTACTTTGTGTGTCATTTCTCAGTTTTGATCTGTTGAGTTTTGCAGACACAATCTTAAAAAAGCAGTTACCAACAATTTAGGCAGGTAAAAATAAGAGCTGGTTCATAATCTTACACGCATCTGCAAAAGACAAAGGATTATGAGATTTGGGCAGGATGTAGGTACACTACCAGCCATATTTGAGCTGTTCTTTGTAATCCTAAGGTAAGCTAGCTGAGTAAATGTTTTGCTAATATTTGGCTCAGAAAGTAGTTGTAATTACTTGGTTTTCAGGACAGCTCACACAAAGTTCAAACATCCCAGATACATAAATAAATAAATAGAACTTGCTAACTTGGCTACATTCGGGTCCGGAGGCTGCACGGCTTGTCTTGTGAGAAATCCACCGATGAATATATTTGTAATATAATACTAGCATAATACCTGCGTGTGACTAATTCTTCTGCAAATATCATAGAATAGTCATAAAACAGATTAAAACAGTTACTGGGGTAAACAGAAATGGGTGTAACTCGGTGGATCTGGAGGCCAACATGATGTCAAACACATCTTTCACACTTGACTGAAAACGAGCCCTTTACGTTGATTCTGTGCTTAGTGTTCCAATGCTAACATTAGTAATTCATGCTAAGATGTGTGTGTAAGTTTTCAGTTATCCAGGTTATGGTTATCCAAAGCTGTTTGACTTTAAAAAAGTTTCTTGAAGATGTTTTGCCTCTCATCCAAGAGGTTTCTTCAGTTCTGGTGGTGGCTGGTCTTGTAATAAGCTGTGACAAAGGGACAACCCAAAGTTGATTTAAACAGCTTTGGGTTCATGCAAAGAGTTAAACTGGCCTATCTGCCACTCTCTCTCTCTCTCTCTCTCTCTCTCCGTCTTTTACTTGACCTATCTCTTTCCCCAATGTATTTCTATGTCCCAACCAACAAGTCAAGGCGGAAGACCGCCCTCCAGAGCCTGGGTCCTGGCCAGAGTTTCTTCCTCAATGAGGGAGTTTTTCCCCGAGACTGTCGCTTATTGCTCTGGAGGGCATTGTTGGTTTTCTATCTGTAAAGCGCTTTGAAATGTCTTCAGATATGATTTAGCGCTATATAAATAAAAGTTGATTGATTGATTGATTAATAGACTAATCTTATGTTTGTTACCTTACAGACATGTAGACCACATATATTGTTATTTGTGTGTTTTGAGTATAATGTGTACCTTGAGTACTGTATGACGAAAACTAAACAGATGTGTTTTAAGGCTGTATTCGTATATATATATATATATAGCAATGTCATGTTAGTTGCAGCAGCCGTGTCGCTAAGGCTCACAGCAACAATTTCAGATTTATAGAATGATTGAAAGTCAGGAAAATACAAACAGCAGGACTGTTTGTCCACGAGTTACTGGCGAGTTTAAAACCAGAACCTTTTCCATTTCTCAGTTTCCCTCCACAGAAATGCATTTGTTGCTAATTTGGGTGAATTGCTTCTGTGCAATTTAAAAAAAATGACGACTCATTAAGCCGGTGACTCTTGATGAACTTAGCATTTCAGGCGTGTTCCCTGAAAGAGGGGTTTCAGTTTTCTTGTGCGTACGTAGTTAGTGAAGCATTGTTTTTCGCATTCACAGAGGGATGTCGGCCGGTTCACACAGGGTTGTGTTCGTCTTTGCTTGTCAGTGAACCAAAAGCCTGCAGCGCAATCCAAACAACTTTACAATGCTGCATTTAACTCAGTCCTTGGATGCCAACACTTATGTCGTATTTTAAAATAAGAAAACAGCTCATTTGTTGCTGTGTATCTTCAGCCAAAAATAACCAAGTAAAACTCTGTTTCACAGCGATTCCCCTTTGAGGCTGATTGCATTGAGTCCATTCCCTTCATTTATGGGTTTATTATTTTTTTATCCATCCACAAACAAAGAGAAAAAATGTTTCATAAGAAAGGACATTATTATGGAGACAAACAAGCTCACAAGAGAGAATAGAGCAGCCTCATTTCTGCTCGGAAAATGTTTCAGTGAAATTAATCATTTAAATGGGAGTAAAAAGGAAATAGTGAAAAGAATAGCTGATGCTATATAAAATGAGATTGAGGCCGTCAGGTGAAGGTTCTGTAGCTGCATAGCATTAGCAACACCAGCGAGGTTTGGAAGGGAAATCTTTTTCTGTCCCTATATAGAAGATGAATTTAAGGGGCACAAACATTTACCCCATCTACCCCCAGCTGATCATGTTCCCCAGCACACACACACACACACACACACACACACACACACACACACACACACACACACACACACACACACACACACACACACACACACACACACACACACACACACACACACACACACACAGAAACACACACAGTGTATTGTGTGACAGATTGGAACTCAATCCCAGCCTGCTGAGTTGGTGTGTGTGTATATATCTGTGTGTGTGTGTGAGTGTGTGTGTGTGTGTGTGTGTGTGTGTGTGTGTGTGTGTGTGTGTGTGTGTGTGTGTTGGTGTAAACACATTGGTGTTTATTTCTACTACTACTCGTCTTTCTCTCTGTGAAACAGATAAAGTTTGTGAATCCAGATGGAGTTTGATCCCATTTAATCGATTTAAAGTCTCAGATAAATATCGATTTACTGGAGGATATTAACCTGTTGATAGAACTGACTTGAGTTTATTGGTGGTTGTAATCTTTTTTTTTTTTAAAAGCAGGTAACGACTTCCTGACTGACGTGGAAAAGCTTGTGGTTATGTTGCGTCGTGATTTTTCATCTCCAGCCTTATCAATATTTCTGATAGATATGCACTGTAAGCTCTTATCTAACTTTTAAAATCAGCACACATAGGCATTTTTATATCAGTTCTTTATGGGGAAAATAAAAATTATTTTCAAATGTTAAGTTTAACTTCGTGAAACTTCGTGATTATTTTTTTCAGCATCAGCTCAAAATTTCTTTGATTCTTCCTTAGTTGTTGATTTTTTTTCTGACAGGTATTGCAAAAAAATTTTTTTTTAAACTTTTCATTTTTCTTTTTCACAGTGAAATAATGTCAGTCTGGTGATGATGTGTTTGTAGCCGTTGTGTTTTTAGGAATGTCGTGTGATTAACAACCAGTCAACATGTTCTCTTATTTTCCAGCTCCTCTTACATTTACGCATCGCCTCTGTTTTAGCATAGCAGCTTGAATGTTAGCACCTTCACATAAACTTGTGAACGTTTACACATGATGTGGTTTTACACGCAGCTCATCTATACGTGAGCAAAGTTAGCAAATGTAATATGTATGTAAAGATCCCTCCTGCAAACTTTACACATCTTTTTTTCCCCATCTCCATTTTTAACTGAGAAAATATATTTTCACAGTTTACAAGTCACGTGTGTTGACTTTGCTAATCAAGTCGTCATTTGACAGTAATGCTGCAGATACACAGTCTTCAGCATTTTAAGTCTCTGTGTAAAGAGAACATTGGTATTCGTGTCTTTAGTTATCAGTATTTCCCATCGATGTTTGTGTCGTTTCTTGTCCAGGTTTCACGTTGCCTCCATGCATTTTGTGTTTGTGTGTTTGTCGAGTGTGTGTGTGTGTGTGTGTGTGTGTGTGTGTGTGTGTGTCAGTTGTGTGCAATCAAGAGAATTGTACTTTAGCATCCGTTTCTGTCCCCGGGGCCTTGTTGTTACATGATCAACTGACCTGATTTGCTGTTGTTTCAGGGTTCAGTTTAAGCTCAGCTCCACCCAGTGACCTTGGGACATGTCTTTGTTGCTATGGTAACAGCCTCCAGGGTACTGTAAACGAGAGGAGTGCATCGGAGGACTGCACGTAGCATTTATCTCACTGCTTGCGCATCACATTAAACAACTCGCCACATTTACTTTGGCTTTTTTCAGGAACGCTCTGTATCACGTTGATGAAGTTTCACACCGAGCTGACACGCGGTGCAACAGTCTTTTCTCTCCAGACTTCTTTAGGCGGGTAGATAAAAAGATTTGGTGCTATTTATGTACTTTATTTATGCAAAGATTTTCTTCCACTAAATTAATTTATTACATTTGTACATTTTGGCTCCTTCAAACTGTTACTTCGCAGAAAAAAAGCAGTGTTTTGGACCCAGTAGTGAAGCTCAGACATGCAAGTAGGTTTAGACAAGCACTAGACAGGTGGTGTTGGGTGGTGGTGCGGGGCGGTTGGTGGCTGAGGTAGTCCGTGGCATGCGAAAATGCTGAATCAAGGCATGTGGCGAGGCGAGCAGACTGGAGGCAGCAGATGTCGAGCTTACAGGCAGAATTCACCCGAGATCTGAAGAGAAAGGAGAAAATGAAGTGGAGAGAAAACACTGGAGATCAAGCGTCGAACTCCGAAACGACCGCCGAGGCTGGAGGAACGATCTACCTGAGAGTGGGGGGCGAGGTCGGGGTGTCAGCAAAGAAGTTTTATCATCAGATTTTAAAGTTTACTAAATATCTTAACCACCAGAAAGTGAGCAGGTCATCCGGAGGGTTGGGAAGAAACCGGAGGGGCCACTCTCAGGTGGGTTTGAACCCAAGACCTTCAAGCCATAAGGCAACAACACCAAAAAAAAAAAAAGTGATGGAACAAAAAAGTGGAGCACACATGCCGCAAAGCAGTGGCTCATGGGAGTAAACAAAGCATTGTTACCATGCCGAAAGGGTGTTTTGTGTGTATACATGGCTCGTGTTTATTCTGGGAAGAGAAAGAGAGAAATGATACCAACGGTCTAGGAAATAACAGCTTCTGAATGAACGGCTTTGAATCGGTTTAAAATACGAGCATCTATCTAGATTTTTTGGTCAAATTAATATCAGCCGGTTTAATTTATTAGTGTCAGGCAGTCGACTGCATATCAATTCATGTCCAAATCAAACTCACAGCCCTCTAGCCATAATTGAATCTTACCTGATTTGTAGCTGGACAGATGAAGGGATCTGTACCGGTCCCTGAAGTTTAGTTCACTGTCTAATTAATTGTGGCTGCAAGAATTTAAGCGAGGAAGGGAAGAGAAAATGAGTTTTTATGGATGTGAAGTCAAAGAGGAAGTCATATTTTCTTTATGCTGATGACACCGTTGTTTGTCTGTAGGGACAGACGGTACAGGTGCCTGGAACGCTACCTTCCCATTGGTGCAGAGATCCGGACTACAAACCAGGAACTGCAGCTCCAGTTGGTTCTCAGCTCTCGACTACACTGCTCAGCTAGCCCCGCCCCCTCTTCTCAGGTAGGATGGAAACCAGGAAGTAAATATGTAAAAATGTGAATTCAAAAGGTAAATTAAAAGGGCTGGATCTACATCATGATTAAGAAAATTTAAATGTGGTAAAACAGGGTGTTGATTGATGTTTTTCGGGTTATTTATGTTGTTTTGCCGCTGATGTCGGTTTTTGCAACACGCTGGCTAATGGACCTGTTGCTTGGATTCAGGTCAAACACTGATAAGTGGTAGATGTTGGGTATTTATCATAAAGTTAGAGGCAAAAAAATGTCTTCATCTGTCGAGCAGTGGTAAAGATTTCTCTGCATCCAGAGGAATCAGAACCAGAATGTACATAATCTCTCCAAAAGATTCATTTCTTTTGTGGACGCTGACGCTAAATTGGAGACGGGAAAAACAAACACGAAACATTTACTCTTGATGTTCTCTGGTTCCGTCTGAGCTCCAGTCCTCCTCCTTCCTCCTCATCCTCCTCTCTTTTTCCAGTCCTTCTGATTTGTCTTGAGATTATAGTCTTTGCTCTGATTCTTTTTACTCACATCTCTGGACTCGACCATTCGGCCGGCTCCTCTCTTCCCTCCTCGTCGGTCGTATCTATTGAAACTCCTCCGTCGGTCCTTTATCTCCTCCTCCCCAGCTGTGTGCTGGAGCTCCATTCTCTCCTATGAGGGAGAAGGAAATGAATAGAAAGGCTTACAGTGAGAACAGCGAGGGAGGCCAATCCCTGATGTCATTGAACGCTGAATCGAACTCTCTCTCTGAGACGTTTCCTGCGACCAATCCAACTCAAACACATCCAGAAGTTTAATTAGTTGTAAAGCAGAACAGTTTTTTCATTTTTTATTTTCGTTCATCACCCCTCAGCAATATTCACTCCTGGTGGATACACCAAGAGCATCGTTAGATTTTGCTGTGGGGTACTTCAGTGTGCTCGGGGACTTGCTTCATAACTATAGAATGTGTTTTGAAGTGCAGGGTAATTAGTTTATTACTTTTTTTAAAGAGTAGAAGCTGAGAGTAAAGTGAGTCCAGCGACAGTGAAAAACTAAATGTGTAAAGAAGACACAGCAAGAAGTGAACAACATTTAAAAAAAAAAAATGCTCAATATGTCGTCTTAGAAGTTGATTTTTTTTTCTTTCCATCCATCCGTTTTTTCGCTCTTTGCCTCATCATCCTTTCTTATCAAATCGTTTTTGTCGTTTTTTACTCCCGCCGTCTTTCCCTGTCTCTCTTTTGGAAATCGGTTGTCGACAGTTGCCTCTCTCGGAACAGAACGCCTCAGAAACGAGCAGATGGAGGGATGACAGTCTAGAAGATCGAACAATTACGCAGAGCGGCAAAGTCATGGTGATCAACACATGTCAGAAAATAGCTGTTAATGGGAAGGGGGGTGGGGTGGGGGGGTTCATATTGACTGCCAGTCATCAGTACATGGACGGATCCGTTTTTGTCTCGCCGCCTGTTGAAGATGAAGTCAGAACTCCAACCCCTTGGGTTTGACGTGTGATCGGGGGGTTTGACGTGTGATCGGGGGGTTTGACGTGTGATCGGGGGGGGTTGACGTGTGATCGGGGGGGGTTGACGTGTGATCGGGGGGGTTTGTTCGTCTGCCTCGTATTTTATCCTACGTCGGCTTTTCTTACCAGCAGAATGTGACAAAAAAAATGCCACTTCTAGTCTTGTCAAGTTTGTCCTTTTGGCGTACGATGGATTAACTGAAGTTTGGAGACAATATATCAAATTATTTCTTTTAATATTTTAATAACTTGTCATTAAAATCAATGGGGGTGGGGCCATTTTTACTCAAAACACTTCCTTTAACAGTGACTCTGCTGTAAACATCATTTAAAATAAACCTTCAAGATAGAACGGTCGATGTGCGAGACTTTTTCATGTATGTTTGGTGCGTTTGCAGATTTTGTTTGGGTTTAGTTTTATCATTGCAGGACAAGACTGTGGTTTACTGTTGTGAGGAAATCTGTCAACTTTATATGAATGTTTCCACAGATTGATTTTTCTTTCATTCGGAGCTGAAACGACTCCCACCCACTCTCTCTTGGTTAGACTCCACGCAGCCTGCAGCAGCCGCTCGCAGTCGTCTCACAGATGTCAAACAGTCAATTAACCCGACCGTGTTCTCTAGTCGAGCTTCAGAGGAGCCTCCAGACGTCCAGCCGTGAAAGCAAAGATCAACGTTCCTGTCGTTTGTTGTTAAGATTAGGATTGGGTTTGGGGGGGGGGTTAGGATTAAGGTTAGGTGTTAGGAGTGAGAGTTCAGGAAGTAGAGATTTGTGATTTTGGTTTAAAGGTTAGAGGTTAAGGTTTGGGGAATGGTTAGTTAGGAGTTAGACAGGAGTAAAACCATTGCAGGATAAAGTGAAAAAAAGTTACAGTTATGTGTGTGTATGTTTTTTAAAAACTATATATATACATAAACATATATATATATATGTAATTCATTCCGTAACATTACCACATTTAAAATAACTAAAATCATTTTAATTAGAAATTATTCCTGCCTGGTAGAAAAAACAAACAAACAACAAACCCAAACCCTTCTAAATTATGGGGAAAAAAAAAATCTTTATAAACTAATTGACATGCATACTTTGCCTGTGCATAATTAATTAGATATAAATTACGAAAAAAAAAGATAAAATATGAAAAGAAACGCAAAGTCAGGAGCACATGTGCCACGTTTTTACTCCACGAACGAGAGGGAGATCCGGCAGCAGGAAGGCAGGAAGATACACCTCACCTTTGTAACACACATTAGCATTTAGCAGCTAACTCAAAGGGGATCAGCGCTGACAGTAAAGAAGTGTCTGCATTGTGACATTATTGTGCAATTCCTGTGCAAAAGGACAGGAATTTGCACAGACGGCTGGAAAGAGTAAACATAGTAGAATTATTATCTTAGAATAAAGGCCTTCTATCCTAATAAGGTTCTGGCCACCGACAGGAAAAGGAAATGAAATAAATCCAGACGCATTCACGGGGTGTCTGTTGTTGTTGTTGTTCTTCTTCCTGCCTCGTCTTTTCCCAGCCGAGGTCCTCCCCCCAGCGTCGCGTTTGACTCCCTGTTTGACCGGCACGCCACCCCGTCTCCACAAACATGCGCTCTGAACACGAACACACTTTGGCTCACTGTGCACACTCATCAATTAGTTAATTGCTCCGCCTGATGTCACTGAGTTCGTCCAAACAATTTCGGCAAAGTTGAAAAGAGAAGCGCCGGGGAGGAAGGAGCTGAATTAAAGGAGACATATTCTCTTAGCCGAGAAGCTGACACTGTCTGCTTCGGCAACACAAAAACACGCTGCTGAAAAGGCTGATAACATCCCATCGCCTTTGTGAAGACATTCATAAGCTTTTTTTTCCTTGAAAGTCTGAGTCCTGAGTAGCTGAGAGCAGACACACGGAGAAGCACAAGGCCAGTACGCCAGACGTTAAAATGCTTCGTGTTGGATGCCGACGCAGTTTATTGAAACTTGTTATTTCCTAAATCGGATTTAATGTCAAATACTGTAAATAATACACATATTTTATTAAGTTTTGCTGTTTTTTTTGGTGTCATCAGATGTTTTATTTTGAAGGTTTAGCTTCAGATCTTTTTTTTTGTACTTCCTGTGATGCTTTTCCTGTTCTGTTTTTTTTTTTTATCCTGTAGTTTCTTCTGCCCCTCATTAACCTCCTGGGTTTTTATTTTTTGGATTTCGTTTTCACTTCTTCTTCATTCGCTGCTCAGTTTCTCTTTTTCTCTCCTCCTTTCTCTGGAATTTTTCCTCAGCCTACTTCCTCTTTCACGTCCCTGTATTTTTACTGGGATGTGAAAGTTCTGCTTTTCATCAAATATTTCATCAAATATTTTTTGTTAATGTCTGCCTCTGCTCCTCTTCCAAACATCAGATTATCGATAAAAGATTCATTCTGGAGAGACGGAACGGAAATTCTTGGGATGACTCTTAACTTCTTCCTCATTCCTCTGCAAAATACAATGAATTGAAGCTGCTTTAAACTTCTTCTACGGGTCTTTATGTTCTTTACAGTTGTCGGCTGTTTACAAAGGAGTGATATTGAAATCAGGCTTAATAACCAGACGAGCAGGAGGTGCGGGGGCTTCCCCCACAGGAGCTAATCAGTGTGTGTTTGTCTGCGCAGCTCAACCTCTGCATCCTGATAAACATCAGTGTGTGTCTTTGTAACACGTCTGATATGCTGCACACCTTCATGCATAGGTGTCTGCATCTGTGTGTGTGTGTGTGTGTGTGTGTGTGTGACATGTCAGAGTTGTTTGTGCACGTGTGAAACGTGGTGTGTGTGTGTGTGTGTGTGTGTGTGTGTGTGTGTGTGTGTGTGTGTGTGTGTGTGTGTGTGTGTGTGTGTGTGTGTGTGTGTGTGGCTGTGGGGTATCGACTGGAATGCAGCCATCAGCATGGAAAAACATGTTGCTGTAGGACGTCGCTAATGATGCATACATGTGCTGGAACACTGTGTGTGTTTGTGAGCATGTGTGTGTGTGTGAGTGTGAAGGAGGGATAGAGGGTGTGTGAGTTGCTTTGTCTCTTTGTGACTTAATATATCTAAGCTTTTACTTTAAGTTCATATTTAAAAGGTTGTTAAAGTGGCTGTTTTAATAACCGAAGGACGTGTGTGTTTGCGCGTACTGTACGTGTGTGTGTGTGTGTGTAACCCTACATTGTGTGGATGCCTTTATTCACACACACTGCTCTCCTGCGTTTGGTGTGATTAATGCACTCTTCTGGAGCCACTTTGGTGTTTTTTCTTCTGGCTTCTCTCTGGATTCTCTTCTGCTTTACGGCACTAAGCAATAAGTAATGATGACTGACATCATGTCTGGCTCGGCTATAGAGCCCAACTAATTGGCCGGAGCGATCTGATTGCATTAGATGTTATTCCTTCAGAGTATTCCCTGTCCTCTCCCTGCCCACGCTTTGTAAGAGATCCCTCATTGTTTGCGTGGAGCAACATTTTGCTCTTTTGCCTCGGCTTTGTAAGAATTTTCCGGTTGATTTGCCGAGAAGATGGTGATATTTAACACTTTTGGTGAAAAAATAAAAAAATAAAAAAATAATAAAAATCAGTGCTTATTTAAAGGCGCCATCACTGTCAAGGTTCGACTTGTATTGTTAATTGCTCTTATTGAAAACGTGCGCCTTAGGATTGCCTTGAAGGATATAACAAGCGCGCCGTGGGGGTGATAATAAACGACTGGAATGTCTTTGGTTATTGTGTGGGTGCTCTGGGTGCTCATGTGAAAGCAATAAAGGTTGAAAAATGAAGTTGCGCTTTAGATTTACCGACAGCCCGGTGAGGATGTTTCCTCCTCTCGTCTCTCTTTCTCGCTCGTCTTCTTCCTTTCAGAGCCGCCGCTCTAAGTGCCACCTTTTCAAGAGGGCTAAAATGATTATAGTAATGGATGCACCCCACTCCAACTTTTTCTCTTGCTCTCCTTTCGCAGTCACTACTCTGTACATTAAGTTCTGTGCATTAGTGCGGCCCCGGGAATGCCCTCGCTCTCAGAGGCTTAATGCAATCACACCTCCGCTAAGAGCGCAGAGAGGATGAGGAGGAGAGGTGAGGAAGGACAGGAGGAGACGGAGGAGAACTGGTGGGTGGAGGCTGGCAGGAGTGATTCCATCAGAGATGATGTTTACCTGGAGGCCGGGGGGAGAAGTTATGCAAATGAGGTGAAGGTCCTCCTGTCAGGATCGGGATCTGTGGAGTTTCCTCCATATATTACCTTACTAGGTTTTAAACTAACTAGGTTTTGAACTAACTAGGTTTTGAACTAACTAGGTTTTGTAATAACTAACTAACTAGATTTTTAATTTAACTAGGTTTTGTAATAACTAACTAACTAGGTTTTAAACTAACGAGGTTTTGTAATAACTAACTAACTAGGTTTTAAACTAACGAGGTTTTGTAATAACTAACTAGATTTTGAACTAACTTGTTTCTGAACTAATTAACTAGGTTTTTAATTAACTAGGTTTTCTAATAACTAAGTAGGTTTTAAACTAACTAGGTTTTGTAACAGCTAACTAGATTTTTAAATTAACTAGGTTTTGCAATAACTAAGTAGGTTTTAAAGTAATGAGGTTTTGTAATAACTAACTAGATTTTTAAATTAACTAGGTTTTGTAATAACTAACTACCTAGGTCTTAAACTAACTAATGTCTGAATTAACTAACTACTAACTAACTAACCCATTAGGTTTTGAACAAATTAGGTTCTGAACTAACTTGGTTTTGAATTATTATTTAACATAAACATTGTATTTATATTTGTTATTATTTAATTATCATTTATGTTTATCGTTTATGTTTACACTGTTTACGTTTACACTCTATATTTTACACCTATCCTGCTTTATGTGCTTTCAAATGCCCCTTGGGGACTAATTAAGTTGTTTGAATTTGAATTGAATTTGAATTGTACAATCATGGATGCAACAATTTATTTACCGGAGGGCCACATTTAATCGATTTGCACTTTCATCAATCACATGAAACCAGATTTAACCAAGAAAGAAGGACTTTTCTGTTTTTACGAAGCAACTCCCCCCCAGAAACGACACACACCTCTTATTTTGTACAGATCATGTGCCTGGATGTTCTGAAATAGTCTGATGACGAACGTTTTTCCCAGGAGGAGCTCAGTTCAGCAGCTTCAGCTGTTTCTCAGATGAATGGGGATGGCCTTTGTGGAGCTCAGGAAGTCCTTACTCTGAGAGTTACAGCGACTTTATTGCTTTTACTACCGGGTTTGGTGATAAAGCGCCGCCTCTGTGACCACACAAGCTCTCCACGCTGCCGCCGCTCGCCGTTCATCACCGCCTCTCTGAGTTAAGGTGATATCTTTTCGTCTGTTTTAACTTTAGTCCTCATTATTCCTCATTTCTTCATCTTTCTCAGAAGGAATTAGCGCACTTCTTTTCACCATGAGATGAACCACATGTTGGGATTCAGGTTTCCACATAAAAAATACATACCATAATACTTTTAATGCACACTATATGCATGAAGCCTTTTGTCCGTGCGTCTGCGGCGCTGATGAACGATCTCTTACCCGTTTCCCCCGTACGCCGTCCACTTAAGGTCCTCTGCTCCATCCCTTTATGTGTGGAGAGGTGTGGGCTGAAAGCTATTGAGCTAAACTAGTTTGCCTTCACTCGGGGGAGCGGACAGAGCTGGGGGGCTAATGGTGAGGGCCTGTGGTTTCCTGGATGGTGTAACAATGGCAGATAGGCTCTGGTTGAGGGACTTTAATGGAAGAGTTGGGCAGATATTCAACGCAGATCAGTTTTATGGTTCTGCACAAAAGATCTACCAATCATTGATGTTTTGTCGGGTCTGGATTCCCCAGACGACGGCAAGAGCTGCCACAAAAGAGTTTGGGATGGGAGATTCTTCTGATTTTGGTTTGACCTTTGACCTTCCTGCAGCCAATCCCTCATCTGCTACAAGGAAGCGGCGACGCTCCGGGTTCTGTTGTGTGGCAGGAGAACGAAGGGTCTCCTCACCGTGACTCCAGAATGACCTCTGAGCTGCTGCAAGGCACCAGCGTGTGTGTGTGTGTGTGTGTGTGTGTGTGTGTGTGTGTGTGTGTGTGTGTGTGTGCATGCGTGCATGTGTGTGTGTGTGTGTGTGTGTGCGCGCATGTGGAGGCATGTAAATGTGCTTGACAGCAAGGATTACATAACAGAGATGCCTGCTGCTGCAGGTCACTGAATGACAGGAGCACACACACACACACACACACACACACACACACACACACACACACACACACACACACACACACACACACACACACACACCTCCTGTCTCATCTTGTGATGCAGTCTGATTAGCTTTATGTGATGAACAGCAGGCGTTTTTGTTTACCTGCTCGTGTCCTTGTGTCGCATTTTGGAGCGAATCTGCACGATTCATGGACGGCGTGGAGCGTGCATCAGAACGGGTGTCGACAAATATGTCAACAATTGAGACCCTCCCCTTTTTTTGCTTGTTTGTTTACTCAAACAAACAGACAAACATCCACAGTCTGCTACCCGCGTCCCCTGTTGCAAAGTAGAGACACACCAGTCCCACCTTGAGCTGTGGGTGGTGTAAAGGAGGGACACACACACACACACACACACACACACACACACACACACACAGAGTTATTTTTAGTCCATCAGTAGTGGTGACGTGAAACACAAACAGATGAAACGATGCTCCTCGTCCCGTTCGCCTCTCCTCCCACTCCACCACCACCCCCCAGACGTGATGAATGCTACTCCTCCCCACATGTGTGAAAGTCACCCACACACACTCCTCAGCACAGACACACACACACACACACACACACACACACACCGTCATTGCATGATGATGATGATGAAGGGGGGAGGACGCACCGGCCCGGTTTGGCTTCTGATTCTATTCTAAGTGAAACAAGAGTGTGAATTATTCAGACTTCTGTCCTCTTCCTCCCTCCTCTCCCTCTTTAGACCGAGCTTCTTTTTTTTTTACTGATTAAAAGTTGATTTTTGTCCCTCTGACTCTCCGTAGTCCCCTCCATATCCCTGGTCTGAGCTGGTTTTTCCCTCCCGTCTCAAGTTCTGCACTTAAATTCTTATCTAGACAAATTGAATCCATATTTCTTGCTTTCTCATGCCTCCTCTTCTCTTCCTCCTTCACTCCCCCCCTCTTTGGGATTGCTTGCAGATTTGTTCCCATAACCCTTTTCGGACCCGTGTGTTCTCATCTCTGTGTGGGTCATCGAGCGAGGGTTGCGTGCACAGATGCACACGTTTTGCGTTACAACTGACCCCCAGGGATGTGTGTCAGTGCTATTTCCTGTTTGGAAAGGGGAAGTCGGGGGGGGGGATGAAATATGATGTAACACCAGTGGTCTTCCTGTGTGCTCCTCACACGTTTGAATGTTCCATGTTTATTAAGCTGACATGTGTGAAGCTACGTTTAACCAGCGGTTCTGTTTCTTTTTTTTTTTGTTTGTTTTTTTGTTTTGTTTTTGAGGCTGGATTCCAAATTAAAAAGTTTTGAATTTCAAAACTTTGAAATTGTAAAATAAGTTTTACTCGAACTCGATATTCAGAGTCTGTCTGTAAATTCACTTCAATTCTTTTTGTCCTTTATTGATTTAAATCTCTATTTTCAGATTACATTCCCAGCCCTCACTCTAAACTGTTGCTGTACATTTTAACATGTTAATAGATTTTTTTTTTCGGCAAGAAAAACAAAATGTTTCCTGTTTTGCCATCTGTGCATTTTACACAACGTGTTTTCTCTACTTCCGCAAATGTAGATCGATAAAAACCTTTGGTGGTTTGCATGTAAGGCTATTCGGCCTTCCTACCACTAGTTGGCAGTAGCGGTTTCAGGCTGGTCAGACTTCTCTGAAGATCTGCTTCCCATTTAGTTTCTTTCACCTGCATTGAGGAATGAGGGTGTGACATCCAAAGTAGAGTCTGGATTCACACCTGCTCCCAAACTTTGTGCTGTTTCTCCAGTTTGAAGACAAATCCTGTCTGGAAAACAAGGTGTGATCGGCGCTTCTGAGATTCTGAACAAGTCCAGCGTTATTGATCTTTTGTTCTTCATCATTTAGGAGGAATTTAAAAAAAAAAAAAAAAAAAAAAATTGTAATTCATTCTGCTGATTTTGAAACGCTTTGTCTGCAGCCGACACAGTCGGTCAAGGCCGCCGTGAGGTTTAATCGTGAAGCGGCTGCAGAATAACCCTCGTTCAGCTCTCTTTTTAGATATCTAAAACGGAATAAACCTGTGTAAAAAAGAACGACAAGAATCCCCCTCTATAAAGTTGTGTATTCAAGAACAACTTATGAGTTAGGTGATGGCTGCCAGAGAAAAATCTGAGATTCACTGTTACGACATGCAGGATGTGAGCTCCAGTGACTTCCTCTTGAGGTGTGAAGTCATCTGCTAAAAACAGAAGCCATGTAGCACCCCGCCTGCTGTGTGGATCTTACACATTCACCTTAAGACGAGAACACACGCTCCTGTATGTGTGTGTGTGTGTGTGTGTGTGCGTGCACAAAAGATGCTTCATGCAAGCATCACAAGCTAACAGTAGTGACTTATATTTGGGCGCTTTGCGGCCTCGAACTTCTCGCCACTTGTTCCGCCATATGGTGGCGTCGCAACAGCGTTCCATCGCACTCTGAAGAAGTAATCCTGGTTCCTTTAAATAGACTGGAAAGCGATGCTTTTCCTCCCCATAGCAACAGTTGAGACCCGACAGAAGAGATTTTCTTCCCATGTTATTTACTGTGTGTGTTAGTTTATTTGCAGACAAAGACTTTCTTTCCATCTTTGTGGAAAACCCGCGTCCAGGAATGAAACGGCGTTCCGAGTCGTCGGCTCCCCGCTAAGTCGGATAATGAAGACTTCACTCAAGCCCCCACCCAGAAGACGTCATCGCATGTGTGTGATGAAGAACCCTCTGTGCGCACACACACACACACACACACACACACACACACACACACACACACACACACACACGACTGTCAGCGCATGTGATTCTGCAGTAAAGTAAAGCCAAACGCACTCAGTTACCTCCGTCTCATCTGTTATGTACCTGAACCCAGGAACCGGCTGTAGATGATGCTCTGTCTATTTGTAGCTCCAGGGAATGGACACACACACACACACACACACACACACACATATACACACACACACACAGTCACATTAGTGCATGCACAAATACAAACACAAACAGTGTGTAGTGTCGGGCACAGCAGGGGTTGCATCTCTCCAGATGGCGGGAGCCGCCCACACGCTGCCAGTTGTTATACAATATGCATTGTATAACAGCAGAGAGCAACAGCCCCCCCACCCCCCCATGGTGCACGGGGAAGAGACGCAAACACACATCCAGCCGTCCACCGGCTGATACAGATGCTAAAGCACTTCATTAGCCACCCAGCTAACCGGCCTGTTAGCCAGCAATCACAGCAATGTGGGGGTGGGGTTGGGGGGTCGAAACAAGGCATGTATTCATCATGGACGTTTCATCCTGTGGGGGGGGGGGGGGGGCGTTAGTCTGTCCGTTAGCCTGTCCTGCAGCTGGACAGTGAGTCAAGGAAACCAGACGGTTTAGATGTCCATGCGGTGAATCAGTCGGTCGGTCTGATACACACACACACACACACACACACACACACACACACACGCACACATCCCGTCACGCAGCGCTCTGGTGAACACGTGTTTGCAGTTTAACAGTCGACTGATCTCTGGTATTACAACCGCGTTTCTGTTAGTCAGCAAACATTTCAACCAGTTATTAACAGCAGGAGTGTGGGGGGGGGGGGGGTTTAGACGGCGAAACCTGGATAGAGACGCATAAAGTCTTCTAGACTTTAACCAGAAACCGAGCGCCTCAGGTTCAACCTGGGAGGGGCTACCTTTGGATATTCAGGACCGTCCTGCACAGATCTCCAAAGTTCTGATGCAAATTCTCATCCGTCTGCTGGTTGTAAAATAAAAAAATTGCAAAGACTTTCTCTCTTCAACAAGCTTCTTCTGTCTCTCTTCCCTTTTCTCCTTCCTTATTCTACCCCCCCCCCCCGTCTCCTCGTCTCCTTCCTTTAAGCATTAAAGCAGCCGTATTGAAAAGGTATTATAAAAGCTCTTAAAGAGTCAACCAGGATGCCCCTCCATTCACTTCATTACAGCACACCCACACACACCCACACACACACACACACACACACACACACACACACTCCTCTGTGTGTGTGTGTTTCTCCTTGCACCATAAGTCTGAATGACGGCGCTGTCAGCTTTATTATCACACTGTTTGCTCTCAGACGGCGTCTGAGCCGGAGTGTAGACTTTTACGACTGTAAAAACCCACCGAGTGACGGACGCTGAGGGAAGTCAAGGGTGGGTGGGAGGTGCACGGCGTGGACCTGGGGGGGTGGTGAAGGTCACCCATCTGATGGGGGGGGAGGTTAAACTGACTAGATCGGATGTTTGTAGTGTTTTCTAATCTGTTTACGACGACAAATTAAAGCAACGGCGTCGTTTTTGAAAGCGTAGGGGGGAGGAGGGAAGAGATTGTTAAAGAAAGAAGAGAGAACAGAGAGGGGCGTGAAAGAAAAACGGTTTTACGGGGCCTGGGGGAGGCGTTGGTTTTCATATAGGGGGAACAGAGACTGCGTAGGTGTACATTATGTTTATGAACTCCATAAAATATCCCCTCTGTTCCAGCAGAGAGATCTCACACACACACACACACACACACACACACAAACACACACACACACACTGCCACAGCCATAGTAATGATGTCATCCCTTCCCTCACACACACACACACACACACACACATCCTGGCTGTACACATTAGTGTATTTCAGCGCGATCACACAGCATCTTTTTGATAAACAGGTGATTAACATCATCTCCACTGAAAGGCTTCTCAAGGCCGCACTTATAAACTGAGTCGATCAGACAGGAAGCGACCGGAGGTGAGGAATAATGGCGAATACGATCCGGCGTGCGCGCAGACTTATTTACCGTACGGCCTTGTGACGGCGGCGCTTTTGATTCGTGAAAGAAAAGCAGCACAAACATGATTTCATTCGGAGCTGATGTTGGAGCTGATAAGAGCTTTGCTGTTTTTCCTCCCCCCTTCACGACATCCGCCGAGGCTTTTATGTCCGCTGGATAAATATTTTACCGCGTTATAAAAAGAGTCCGTTTCTTGCAGTTTGTGTCTGAAATGGGAAATACTCCCACCCCGAGAGAGGCACACAAATTTTCACACAAAGGACACAAAAATATCGTTGGAAATTGAAGACTTGAATGAAGCGTGAGCGCCACTTGATTCGTCCACAAGGGGGCAGCGATGAGTCAAATATTTTTATTTAAATTAGCAGCGACAGGGGAGTTAGTGATAATAAACCCAGTGAATAAAAAGGTGCAAAGTGTTTTTCTGTGCTTGTATTAAATAAGTAACATCTGGATGGAGACGTGGGTTTCTTCTTCATTCTTCGTAAATGTTTGCCTCGTTTTGCTACAGCGCCCCCCATTTGTTACTGGTGGTTCTACTCTGTTCCCTCCGTACCTGCCTTTAGCCTTTGAGGCTAACATTAGCATTATGGTCTCGCTTCCAGTTTGTGTAGTCGTCTTTTGTTGATCGTAACGATGACATCATCTGTCTTTTTTTTATTTATTATTTTTTACGTGACCCGGTTGTCTCTCCAGAGGAACACATGAGGTGTTGCGTTCACTGGCATGTGACACTTTTTTTTGTGTTTTTGTTTCATTTCAATTATGTGTGTGTGTGTGTGTGTGTGTGTTTGGAAGAAAATCTTATGACACGTGTGATGAAAGACAATTTCAAAATCGTTTGGAGTTTCAAGACAGCTCTGGTGTGACACTTGAACACTCCATAGAGTCATTATAATGTTATTATGAACACCGGTGTTATGTTTTCTTAATTCTACGGCAAGTCAGAAGGTCTAATAAGCATGATTGCTGCTTAAACAGAGTGGGGTCATATTCAGTTGGTTAATTAATTACCTGCCATGACAAGACAAACTGTATGCTAAGAAGAATAAAATGCATATTTATGATTTGTCTTAGAGCACTAACTGTTTTTTACAGTTACACCTGAATGCATCACACATCCACTTTTGCACCTTTTGAAACTTAAAGCGACTGAACGCCTCCCTAATGTCAGGTGTTGTCATACGTTCGCTCCAGAATCAACCAGCATGACTGCTCTTATGCAAATCTGTGTGTGAGAATTCGTGTGTGTGTGTGTGTGTGTGTGTGTGTCTACTCACAGTTCGAGTCCTAAAAAAAAAGGTTAGAAATAAGAGCGGCTGCTGAGAAGAAGAAGCCACACTCAGAGGAATATCACACCCGTTAGTGCATCTGTGTGTGTTGGTGTGTGTTCAGCATCAGCTGCAGTGTGACTGGAGTCTGTGGGATTTCAGTAAGTTGTAAAACCAACACCTTATTTGTTAATTCTGACTCACTTCTCCTTCTTTTAGTGCCTAATCTCTCTTTTTTTTTCCCGCTTTTGGATGTGTTTTTTTTTAAACATACTTCTACTGGATAATTCATCTGAGCCTGTGGCAGAGAGCTTTATTCCCTTACTGTTGCTGTTTGTTTTCATTTAAATAGACTTATGTGCCAGAGACCTAGGTAGAAACATCCAGAAATATGAAACAACCTCGGAACACGGCGCGTAAAGTCATCGTTGGAGCAGCGCATCCCCGTCACTGACGTGCTATTATTCCTTCAACGCTCTGTCAGTTAACAAATGGAGCACCGACGTGAGCAGTAAAACATCCTCCGAGTGGCCGTTTGACAGGAGTGGGTGTTTTTGTTTTTTGTTTTTTTTTTGCGGCGTGCGAGGCGCCACACATGAGTAAACTGACTCGTGTTGTTGCAGCGAAACGTTCAAACCTGCAAATGTAAAGGAGAGGAGGATGAGGAGGATGAGGAGGATGAGGAGGATGAGGAGGAGGAAGGTTAAATGAGGAAAAGGAAGACACGCTAGAGTGAGAGAGGAGGTGAGGTGATTCCTGAGGAGACAAAAGAGTAAATGTGGGTGATAAAAGAAAACGGCACAAATGAATACATGCAAGAGTATTATTTCCCTAGAATGAGTCGCCGCGGTAACAACGGCTGCAAATAATGAGTCCAACTTCATCAGCCGTGTGGATTGGTGGGTAAAATGGACTTTCACGTCTGCTCCTAAACAGGGTGGTGAATTCAAACGCAACCTTAGTCGACTGTGTTTTTATCGCACCGCTTTCATTTCCATTAGAAATAATCTAATCTAAGACACTCGCAACCCCTCCGGTGTGTGTGTGTGTGTGTGTGTGTTTTACAAGAAAACAGTAAGTCCTGATGCCTGCACCGACAGTACGATGATGTCTGACTCACTCCGTTTCTTTAATGAGTAAAAAAATAGAACTTGCGATGCATGAATTTGCATTAAATGACATCTTCTGTACGATGAAGTCGGTTGTGTTTCTTGCAGCTGCGGGAGGTTTAATCTGTGAGCCTGAGAGCGTGGAGCTCTGATAACGTTACACACCGATTCGACCGGCGCTCTGCAGCTGTTTCTGTCATGTCTTTAATACATTTTGTCTAATTTCTTCCTGTTTCCTATTTTGTCATCTGTTATTTTCTTCTTCTTAGTCAGCCTCTTTCCCTTCCTTCATCTGTCAGTCTGAGTTTCTAGTGTGTTATTACTGCGGTTCAGAGGAGGGGAGCGCTCAGCTTTACTCCCACTGGAGGGTACTAGTGTGTGTGTGTGTGTGTGTGTGCATGTGTGTGTGTGTGTGTGTGTGTCCCACCAGTGTTGTAGCAGCGTCTCAGGAGTGTTGCATTAGTCTTTGAACATCTCAGAATGGAAAAGAGACGCAGAGACACAAGATCCCTTTGTTTTGCCTCAACTTCCTCGTTTCTTCTTCTTCTCTTTTATTCATTCTCCCTGGTATCACCCCCCCCCTCCCCTTGTCTGCAGATGCATTTTTCTTTTTCTCTCTTTTTTTTTTATGTTTCTATCTATCCAGAGTTCAAACATGCTCTGTTTCCATTCTGCAGCAGCTCAGTGTGTTTGTGTCTATGTTTAAACACGTCTGATGTCCTCGTCGCTCCCGCACACGGAAAACCATTTGGGTTACCGTCGTCGTTATTACATGTTCATTGATAAAATGTGACCCCACACACACACACACACACACACACACACACACACACACACACACACACACACACACACACACACACATATTCACACACACACATACACACACACTGACTGTGATCTACGTTTCATCTGACATGTTTATGTAGAAGGAAAAGATGACATTGCTACCTGTGAGGACGAGTGTGTGTGTGTGTGTGTGTGTGTGTGTGTGTGTGTGTGTGTGTGTGTGTGTGTGTGTGTGTGTGTGTGTGTGTGTGTGTGTGTGTGTGTGTGTATGTGTGTGTTATTTCATCCTCTTTGTTTTGACCTTGGGCTGTCGGTAGCTTTGTGTGTTTGAGATTGTCGGAGTGTGTGTGTGTGTGTGTGCCAGTTTGTTCAGAGTGATGTCACTGCCTTGCAGGATATTGAAGGAGAGGATTCAATTAGCTTGTGATTCACAGACACACAGACATTCTGCAGAAAGTCCAACTGCGTATTTCTAAAACTACAACTACAGGTCAAGATGTTTAGATCGCTTAAATATGCAGAAGAGTTCAAAAAAGAAACCCGAAAAGCTCTGAAACGCCGTCAGATTGAGAAGAATCTGATTGAACTTGTGTGTTCTGGATGGGATGTGAAGGGTTAAAGGTCGTTCCAGCAGAATGAGATCTTATTCTTTTAACGTGACAGGAAGTAAATCTATAGACGTCCTGTCGCCGCACTGATGAGCAGGAAGTGTCGACACGACGAGGAGTTCGACCGTGAAAATGAACCTCCTTCAGTTACGCACGCACGCACACACACACACACACACACACACACACAGCAAGCCCTTAGTAAACATGGTTGAAGTGACACCACTTGTATATTTACACACAATCGTACATTCTGCCCCCTCCTTCACACACACACACACACACACACACACACACACACACACACACACACACACACACACACACACACACGCACACACACATTTTCTCCAGGTCCAGCTGTGTCTCTGCCAGGCTTCGGGGCGGGGGGCCAACACAGCTGAAGACAGTGGCAAGAACACTAACTGGCAAGTCATTAGCCAATTAAAACGCTCAGTTGTGTGTGTGTGTGTGTGTGTGTGTGTGTGTGTGTGTGTGTGTGTGTGTGTGTGTGTGTGTGTGTGTGTGTGTGTGTGTGTGTGTGAGCAGCACTGAGAGAATAGGAGGCATGTTTTTTGTGCAAACCGTCTCCTTGGCAGTCAAACAAGCACACACACACACACACACACACACACACACACACACACACACACACACACACACACACACACACACTGGTGATGTTTGGGGGTCACTATTCTCAAAAAGGGACATTTATTCCCAACGTTGTTGCCGTGGCGATGACAGCGTTACAACCACCTGATTGTTGCTGAAAGTTCATTTTCCAAATGTTAAAGTTAATGAAAGTGAAACGAATGGAGATATTTTTGGAGTTAAACTTTAAATGTTGGTGATTTTTGTTTTTTCTGAAGTACCTGGAACAAAACACTTATTCCACTTGTTGATGTTATATTTCATAAAGGCTCAACCATTGGAGGATGAGTCTTCATTTCAGGCCAGATGAGTCACATCTCCAGTTTATCTTCTCATTGATGAGTCTAAGAAAGGAAGTATGTCCTTGTGTCCAAACGTTTACTCATATTTTCGTCACTGCCGTCAGAAAAACAAATTTGTTGCCTAGTTCCGAGGCGTTCGGATTGTCTCCGAGGTTTTCCACCGGAGGTTTCTGAAGCAGCAAAACACTATAAATGGCTTTTGATTGGAAAGAGAAAGAAAGAGAGACAGACGGAGTTCTGTAAACTTTTTGTCTTCGCTGAATTATTTAAATTCCCAACTTGTGATCTATGTCATTTCCTTCCTTGCAAAGAACTTCCTCGGATATTAAAAATAGCTCAGGTCAGTTACAGGAATTTCTGACACGCACACACACACACACACACACACACACACACACACACACACACACACACACACACTTGAAGAGAAGGGCGGATGTAGATGAAAGGTGAAGGAAACTGGTTTTTACAGACGTGTGCGCTCTGGAGATAACGTTCCTCCCAGTTTGAACCTTCAGAGGGTTTCATCTTCATCGGTGGTATGCAGATACGACACACACACACACACACACACACACACACGTAGACACACGCATACACACGCATACACACGCATACACACCATGACTCACTGCATTTTTTAACCTCAACAAACCAAACAGATGTCAGACGCTACGTCAGCCCTGAAGGTATTCTGGCTGTGCGTCCGCGTTTCGCTGTCATATATTTCGGGTCGTGTGATTGGTCAAAGCGACTGGAAGGATAAACAACTCTTATTTATTACCCATAAATGCATCTGAAGTGTTTTAAATAGAAAACCTTTCGCCCGGCGTCGTGGAAACTGGCGTCTACACGATGGATGTTTTTTTTATCTCCGTCAATGAGGTTAGGTTTTCTGTTTGTTTGTTTGTTTCTATCAAGTTTAAAAGTACCACAACAGATTTCCTGGAAAAATTAGCAGCGTGACAGATCATTGGTCAAAATGGATCATTTTGAGACAGATCTTTTTTAATATTGCGAGTTGTTTGTGTGGTTTTGTGACTAAATTTAACAGCAAAATGAATTCCTGTAAAAATGAAGGAAATAGACTTAAAGATTAAAGATAAAACAAAGTGAATTTATGATGTTATTCTGGTTTTTTCCTGTAAAGTCAGTGGTTTTATGAGAATCGCAAATAACAGTGGGCCTAACTGGCTGCCCTGTGGAGCTCCCTAATAATAAAGGTTTAATTCAGTCTTCATCAGGATGACATTCTGTTATATAAAGCTTCTAATATTTTATTATTGACTTGTTTGAACACAAACCTCTGGGTAATAATCGACATCTTATAGAATTAAACGTCCTCCAGGAGTTTTGGTTTTTATATCTAATAACCGATTAAGATCCTCGTCTGTGAGAGACCTGTTTGGTCTCTATACATGACTTTGGTTCACATTTTGTGTAGCCTTTTGCAATAATTTAGGCAAATAATTTATAATCAAGGTTAACCACACTAATTGGTGCAGTCAAGTTTATCTTTCCTTCCCTTGGGTATAATTTGAAATAATCACTTCTTTCCACGTGACCGATGTTTTCTAACACTCCGCTGTGAATCCATCTGTGCCCGTGGAATTTAAGTCAGGCAGTCGAGTCAACTTCTTCTTCTTCTTTTGTTTTCTAAGAAATTCGGCTCCTTTCTGATCTTCTGTGAGGGTCGGCCAGTTTAATGAGCCGAGGATAAGTTCTGGGTCTTTATCAAGAAAAAATTCCATTCTTGGTATTCCTTGAAACAATCTTTAATTCCCGTCATTTGGAGAAAGACAATCTGTCTTTTTCTTGTACTTTTTGTGTTGATTAAATCGTGAATTTAAGTTAATTGTCCAATTTAGCATCGCATTTCCTTCGGTCTGACTGTTGCACACATTGACGCAGAAACTAAAATGATGTGTTCTGTCTTTCTTTTCTCTGGTTCAACCTTCCCGGATATTACCAGACTTTTTTTTTGCTGATGTCGGCCTTTGAACCCTTCATTTGTGGTTCCATGGGTCTAAAAAAAGAAACAAAAGGATTTGGCAGCGTCGAGTGTGATTGTGGGTCAACATGTTTGTTTTTTTCCCCACTACACTGCAGCGAAGAAAGAATTGCACGAATGCGAGTCCTCCAAAACAGCTGAAGTGAGAGCCAGAGAGAGTGTGTGTGGAACCGTTCAGAAACACAAGATGATGAACACAACACACATTAAAACACGGCCTGATTTCCACTCATTCGGAAATCCTTTTCCTAATCTTTTGATGATCCACACACTCTCTCGTGTGTGCGTTTGATAGATTTGTCGAACTCCAACTGTCGCTCTTTATTTAATCTCTTCCCTGTGTTCTCGTTTGTTAAACATACTTGAACTTGACCTTTTTTTCTTGAAGACGGTAGAATTCTCTTTAAAGGTTGCTCCAGTTTTAGAATGAAACCCTCGTTCTCTGTCCAGCCATGGCCTCCTCCTCCTCCTCCTCCTCCTCCTCCTCTTCCTCTTCCTCCTCCCTTTTCTGCTGACATTTTGCAGCTTTCCATCCTCCCCGCTGCGCCTCGCTGGCTGTGCCAGTGTTATCCTCCCATTGAGTTTCTATCTGCCTCTTCTCCGCCATCTGTTTCTCTCTTTTCGCCTTCCCATCACTCCTCTCTGCCGGCTTTACCTTCATATTCTCCGTCTAATATCTGCAATTACCTCCAGATCCTCCTTCTTAATCTCTCCTTTTTCAACTTTTGATTTAATCCTACAGCAGAGCCCCCCCCCCCCCAATTGTCTCGTGTCTCATCCCCACTTTAACTCTCCGTCACCCACTGACTAGAGCTGTCATGCATCACACATAAACATGTGTGTGGAGTGATTTGTTCATTTTATGGCGTGCACAAACAAAACCATCCACATGCTGTAATTGACCTCTCTGTTTTCCTTATGCTACAATAAAACACTACCCCGCAGCAGGACACACACACTTAAACACACACACACAACTGTTTCTTTATTTGTATGAAGTGGGTCAGTAGGATGCTGGACATCCCACACCTTCACACACACACACACACACACACACACACACACACTCCTCCAGCATCCGACGAACAGCCGACAACACGTCTCTCGTATTCCCATAATATCCCCATCATTCCAGCACAGCCGGCTTAATTAGTCCCACAGAGTGTGTTCTCGCTGTCGACCGTCAGCCGGCCCGCGTCTTCTGCCAGTGTGTGGGTGTCTGCTTGAGTCAGCTTGTTGCGCTGTTAACTGTCTTTAAAGACGCGCTGGAGATTCTGTTCTTTTTTTCCCCCCACCTAGACGACAGGTTTCCGTCACGGCTGTTTTTTAAAGTAATGAAACACTTTGCAGATGGCGGCGGATTGAAGCGGCAGACCGGAATGTCAACCAGACGCGTGGTTTAAAAGTGGAAGAGTTGAACCTACAAAGGGGGGGCAGGGCTGGAAAGTTTCCTAAAAATGCTCATTATTGTCTCACGAAATGTTGTATTTGTGCTTTGATCCGTTTTATTTGACATAGATGCTGATGTCTTTGTAGGTTCTTAGTTATCCAGGTCATGGCTATCCAAAGTTGTTTAAATCAGTCCACTGGACTTTTAAGAAAGTTTCTTGAAGACGTTTCGCCTCTCATCTGTCTCTTTCTTTCTCTTACCCTGTCCTTATCTTCATTATATTTCTTTTCCACCCGAGGCGGATGGCCGCCCAGAAGAGTCTGGGTCCTGTCCGGAGTTTCTTCCTCAATTAGGAATAAAATTATGTGGCTTATGCTTGGTCTGGAGGAGCAAGGTTCTGTTGGGTTTTTCTGTCTGTTAAAGGGCTTTGAAATGTCTGTTGCCATGATTAATCGCTTTATAAATAAAACTTGATTGATTGATTGATCCAAGAGGCTTCTTCAGTTCTCGGAAACTGAAGAAGTACATCTTCTTCACTGTACGTACGTCTTTCGGTAACGCGGTGTTCACCACATGACCACATGGACAGACGACCATTGTCCTTGGTAAATTTCACCGTAGGGGCGGATAAATTAGAAGCACAAATGCAGTACGACTTCTAAACAAACTCCAAACTGCGGCAGACTGGTTTTGTCGCCTCGTCGGGTCCCGAGCGTCTCGCCTGCCAAGTTCAAAACAAATCCTGTGAAAAAAGTTCTGGAGAAATTGCAGGTTATTTCAGGCTTTCCCTGTTTTTAACCGAACATTTGTTTCCATCCAACAGACAGTGTCGAGTCTCTGAGACAACCAAACTGCATCCTGGGACAGTCTGGAACCTTCTCCATGGGCTGCACCACCTGCTGACAAACCAAAGAGGGGGTGGGGGGTCTGGAGGAGCTGTGTTGAATGAGGTGAGATTGTCTCTTCAGATAACACAACATACGATTGCCATCATTAGTCGCCGTCCATGAGATTGTTTTTCTGTTGGTCGGCGCTGGGAGACACTGATCGGCCGTGTCCGACCAGGAAGCTGCGTGTCGGACCGTCACGGTTAATATTTTTCTGTTAGCTCTGACATCAAGGACTTTTATTCAGCCGATAGTTTTCTCCATACCCGGGAGACTCGGTTTGCTGATAGACCTGTCACACCAGTCACGGTGTAGATACACTTAAAGTAAAGTGCATTTGATTTTAATGTGACTAAAGTGGCTGCTGGTCACGTGCGCAGCTCGCCGAGCCTCAACCGAAGTTTGCTTTCAGCTACGCCACTATGAAATTGGGTCTTACGCTCCTAATCCTCCACCTCTGAGCAATATAATGAGTTTACCGAGACTGTTTGGCGCCTGATCCCTCTGCATAAAGGTTAAAACAGCAGCCAGAAAGGAAAGAGGGCGTCCCTCTGTTTCTGAAGGCGCTTCGGTTGGTTTCTCCATCGGGATCTGAGACGGGGTGTTCGATTAAAGCCAACGCCGGTCTGTTCGAGCGACGGCGTGTTTGTTTACGAGCTATGCCCCGTTGGTGGCGGGAGAGATATTTTCTTGGATAACACCTCCAGGAACCGGCTAGTGAGGGGGTCTTCCTGTGAGAATGAAGCCTTTACTGGCGGCGCTGAAGGTGTGAAAAACACCCTATAAATAATGTTTCTAAGAGACAAGAGGATGGGGGAGGTATTGTAGTGTTTCCCTTTGCTTGTGTGCGTGTGTGTGTGTGTTTGTGTGTGTGTGTTGGGGTTTCTAATTCCCAGGAAGCCCTCCCTGGATGCGGATCTACTTGCGATCACATGGATGCTATCGCCTCCTTTCCTGTTACCCATGCAGGCAAACGTTCAAGCGAAGTTCTCTCCCCCCTACATGAGTCTTGTTTTCCACTTGCTTGCTTCCCTGAGGAACACCTCGCGTGTGTTTACCGCCGTCACGGGCGATGCACAACGGACACGGGTGACTTTAACAACAAACACTAGCCGTCCTCCTCTCAAGACTGTTTGCACGGAAATGAATGCTCGAGTTAACCCAGTGGGGGGGGGAGGGGGGACACACAAACTGGCAGGTTGAGTCTCGAGGCGGTTCCGATGCGTCCAGCGCTAAGCTAATAATAAGCATCGCAAAGTAATTACAAAAGTTTCCTCGAAGCGTCAACGCACGTAAGGCATGAGCGTCCAGATACGAACGGCATCATTTCTCCAAAAAAAAAAAAAAACGTCAGATGACAGATTTTTTCAGAATGAGATGAGTCATGGAACACGAGAGAAACGCCGAGTCGTTCTTTATGAATGAAGTTTTTTTTTTTTTTTTTTTTTTTTTCGTGGAGCGTTTCTACGCCTTCTGGGGGCAGCAGATGTGGGTCGTGTGGTTGACTTCACGTTTGGTGCTTCGCCGTAGGAGTGGGGTCCTTCGTCTTAAACGCAGTTAGTTGTTAAAGTGCAGATGAAAACACACACACACACACACACACACACACACACACACACATATAGATTTCTCTACTTTTTACCACTACCACTACTTTTTAAATGTCGAAAACATGCTACCGGTTGCTCCTCGTGCCAGAAAGTCGACGTTTTCAGCGTCCTCTCAAATTCAAAATTAACTTTATTACCATGGCGACCGTGTACAGTGTTTACAATTTAAGTGTCAGAAAACGTTCCTCCCTCTCTCTCTCTCTGTGTCATCCCACATGATTGGAGTGTGTGAGGCTGTAATTCCCTCCTCCATACTATCACACTCCTCTGTGTGTGTGTGTGTGTGTGTGTGTGTGTGTGTGTGTGTGTGTGTGTGTGTGTGTGTGTGTGTGTGTGACAGTGCTATTCTTGGCTTGCTGGGGAAGTCTTGGCTCTCTGGCATATGGGAAAAGTGCTGTTGGCAAATCCTGAACCAAGGCATTCCTTTGTGCTGTCCTCTTGAAATGCTCACACACACACACACACACACACACACATACACACCAACACACAAACTTGTTTTTGTCACTTCGGAGGATGTGTGTGTATCTGCTGCTGAAATATTTCTCCATTGGAGTAATGGTGTTATCATAAAACCTGGCCGTCTGTGCCGTGGAAAGATTTTTGAAATTGCTGATTGATTACCGGAGGAAACGCAGTGAAGGCGCAAAGTCAGTCGAAAGAACTATAACACCCATAATGCACTGCTGCACTGCTACTGAGAGGAAACTGTCTTTAAATAGGGAATGTAAACAATCTTATAATAAAACTAAAGTTCGAAAATATTTCTCTTAAAGCATGTGAGGTGAGAAACAGAATTAGGGTTGACTTTTTTTTTAAAAATAAAACAGGAGCCGTCTGTTCAAAAGTTTCTGATTAAAGAAACTAAAACAATGTTTCTAAAAATATTTTATCAACAGGTTAAAAGATTAGATGTTTTGATCTGACATCCGTCACTCAATCTGAGATAGAGAGAGGAGCGTGTGTGTGTGTGTGTGTGTGTGTGTGTGTGTGTGTGTGTGTGTGTATGTGTGTGTGTGTGTGTGTGTGCAATCCCTGGCAAATGAGCGCCGGGCTCTGAAGACAAAATGGATTATAGGTTTAACTTTTCCCTAGTTATTTTTTCTGTCTATACCTGTGGGTTTTTTCCTCACAAACACACACAAACACACTCACACACACACACACACACACACACACACACGCACACACACACAAAAACAGCACACACACATACATACACACACTGACAAGAGAAAGATTAAATGAAGTCTCAAAAGAGAGATTCCTATAGCAGTACTACATTATGCCCTGAGGCCTGAAGCCAGAGTTTCACTGTCAGTCACTCTCTCTCTCTCCCACACACACACACACACACACACACACACACACACACACACACACACACACACACACACACACACACACACACACACACACTAGCACATCTTTGAATCAATTGCTGAAGGAGTGGGAGGTTGTCTGTTCTATCAGCTAATAGATCTTTCTCTCTTTCTTTCTTTTCCCCACTACAAGGTGACATCATTGTGTTTATCCATCATTTTCCCGTTCATTCACCCTCCTCTCCCTCTCCTCCTCCTCTTCCTCCTCCCGTTTCTTGTCGTCTGCCTCACCCTCTTTTGTTCCTCCCTCCTTTCCCTTCCCTCTACCTCCTCGTTCCATGTGAACTCTTATATAACCGCTGTCAGACTGTGAACATGCACAGCGTCGGTGGTCTTCCAGGCAAAAATTGGGTTTGGCGTTGAAACTGTGTCAGGGTCAAAAGGATGTGTGTGTGTGTGTGTGTGTGTGTGTGTGTGTGTGTGTGTGTGTGTGTGTGTGTGTGTGTGTGTGTGGTTGTGATTGAGTGTGTGTGTGTGTGTGTGTGTGTGAGGTAATGTTTTCTCTGTCAATGGTCCATCTCTTCCCTCTCGATGAGAATCTCCACAAATTTTCCTGAACTCCTTCGATCCGGATAAAAGGGGCGGATCCCTCCGCGGAGGTCGTTGGAATTTTAAATTGGGGTCTAATTAAATTAAATATTCACCAATGAGTATTCCTTTAGTTTTCAGCTCAAGAGAAAACACACACACACACACACACGAGGAAGAATTTTTCACAGAAACAAAAATCCACCCAACTCACGCACACACGAGGATGAAAGGAAATTCCATCGGGGTGACATTCTCTGGGTGGGCCTTTCAATTGAAGGAAAGCTAGCCAGAGAGTGTGTGTGTGTGTTTGTGTGTGTGTGTGTGTGTGTGTGTGTGAAAGCTACTGAAAATAACAACGTTGAATGAAAGCAAACGACCAGTCGGAAAAATGAGACGACCCTGAGAGACCTGTGCAGTCAGTCAGTCTGTCTGCAAACCCCTTCGCTCGGTAGATTGAGTTGTTCCACCAATGGGAGGCCGGCGCCGCCAGACGGCGTCGGGGTGGAAAACGGACGTTTTGTTGTCCGTGTTTTTATGCACAATCACGATGAAGTGTGTGTCCTTCACGTCAGCGGCGGTTCCCTCCGGGTTCGTCCAGCTGTGTTAGACTCCGCCCAAGTTTTGTAAATGCTTCGCCGTGATTGGTCAAACCTCTAGAGTTACCTGTTTGAGTATCTAGAAGGCCGCCCAGTTTGATGATAATAACCCTTTAAATGGGGGTCTGAAACAGAAATAACCCAGTGTGTGTTTGTGTGTGTATGTGTGCTTGCATAAAGGCTGTTTTCACACACACACACACACACACACACACACACACACACACACACATACACACACACACCAGTCCGGTAGCAATCAGCAAGATTACCTGCCTTTGTGTAGAGAAAACCGACATGTGTTTTTGTTTTGTGCGTCCAATCAGAGCCTATTGTTGCTCCAGACGTGACCTTTGACCTCAGGGGGGCGGACCCTTCGCTGGGCGGCTTGCAGACCTCCTCTGAGTGTACGTGCGTGTGGAAATCTGTTTACTTACACGTCCGCTGGCGTCGTCACTCCCCGAGTCCACCGCCGCGGAAACGGCCCGGAGCACCAGGGGGGGGGGCCTTTCGGATTTGCACGCTGGTCCTGCGCCGCTGCCTCGCCTGACATTTGTGTCTGTGTTCCTTTGAAAAGGTGAATCGCATTATTCACTGACAAGGACACCCGCTGGTAGCCGTGGGTTTACTGTCCTAGATGTGCGTGCACGCCGGCCCCCATCGGGGGGGGGGAACAAAACGCCGTTTGTTTTCCTTCCATCCTCACACACACCTGTGTGTGCTGACAAGTGTACGCGGCAGCGGCGGCGGTCGACGTTCACGTGCGTGTCACCCGTTTGTCCCGTTTAGCTGCGCCTCTCGTCCCCCCACCCTCACCACGGGTTCGGATGAGAACGATCACGCTCCCGTCATCCGATTCCTCCGACACGTGGAAAGATCGTGGCGGCGAGGAAGATGAGGCGCGTGTAAAGACGAAGAGGATGTGAGTTATCGTTGCAAAACCAACCTTTTGTGCAAAAAGCGGCTTTATTTATGTGATAAATGACACGTATGTCATTGGTTTGACCTCTGATGTAAATAATTGCTGCTTTTGAACGCCGGTCGCACAAAACAGAAAATAAATAGACAATTAAATGAGTCAGTTATGATTGGGAATCTTTAAAACACAACTGGTGTTTCCATTTCTTTTATTTTTATTCCAAAATAAGCATAAAAATACGACCTTTAAGCATCTCATTCTAGATTGACCGTAGCTTCGTTCACGCTGCAAAAATCTGAACCACATCTGTCGGATTATTTCTCCATCTACTCATTCTAAAATGTTTTTGCTCACGGTGAACTGATTCTCACGGTTTGTCACGTTGTTTTCTAATATTTATGACGTCGTCAGGTTGAAGGATCCGCCACAGGAGCTCCATTTGTGTGGGATGGATGGATGGATAGATAAATGAATGGAGTCTGAATTACATTTGTGTCCTCTTTTATCTCCATCCTCTTTCTGCCTCCTACGTCTCCCTCTCTCTCTCTTACTCCCTTTTTGTACGTATATTATCTTTGGAGTGATATTTGTGTGCTCATGTCTGTGTTTGCCCTTGAATGAGCGGGTTGGACGCTCGCCTGCGTATTTGCGCGTCTGAATGTCTGTCGCGACCCTTTTACGAGTACGCCTGTGTGTGTGTGTGTGTGTGTGTTCAGATCATGTTTGTCCACGTGGGGATGTTTGTCATATTTCAGCATTTGTGCCTCTGTCTATGTGTGTGTGAGGATTATACAGCCATAGAAGAGCTTAGCAGTGATTTGCCCATCCATTCCAGCCCATCCTTAATCCTAATTCTTTGTGTGTGTGTATGTGTGTGTGTGTGTGTGACTAGCTGGGATCTAATAGTGTGTGTGGATTAGTCTGTTTGTGAATGGCGTGTGGCTCGGGCTGAACCGGCACACACTCCACTGCCAACGAGTTAACACCGGCAGAGGGAT
>CM023622.1:17656159-17673659 GCA_013358685.1 Antennarius maculatus
GTAATTCAGCCCATTTTAACACTGACAAAAATGTTTTGAACAAAGTTAATGTCCTAACTTGTGTTTGATGTTATTTTTCTTTATTCTCTTGACTCTTGATTGATGGAGTACTGTGGGTTTAATAACCTGATAAATTAAATGGATTTATATTATAACAGAGCAACAAACAAAGATCTTTTTTCTGTGTAACTGTAATGTTTGTAGCTTGAATAAGTAATAAATTCAGAGTTATTTAACATTAAGGAGTAGTTACATTTGTTTTACATTACACTGAGTTACATTTAGCTACATTTATTAGTTACATCTGGACCTTTGAGGACAGACGTTATGCTGATGTGGCCTTCGGTGAAAATGAGTTTGACACCCCCCTGAGAGAATTTGGTACCCAACCCTGAAATTTTATTCATATAAAATTTTCCAATCTTCGATCCTTGACTCCACACGTTGTTGAGGGTCTTCCTCTGCTTAAAGCTGCAGAATCATCGCACTTTATTGGGGGGTTGAAATCAAAATCTTGTTGCATCTTTTGGGAAAAATTGGAGAAATTAATGAAACTGAAAAAAAAAAAAAAAAAATCATCCATGTGTTCCTGCTTTCCCTTCACTGCTGTAAAATGTCAAGAGGACTCTTCAAGGAATAACCAATCCCTCAGCCAATCGAATAGCTATCCGACTCGTTGACCTTTCACACCGCTTGTTAATCCACATCAATATCAAATAAACACGTTTCCATGTGTAGAATTTGACCAAGAGGATTGCTAATTTCCTTTAATGCGACTAATATGACTAATATGCCAATGATCTATAATCAGTTTGACGATGTTGTTTTTTTTTTTTGGGCGAATCTCTGTAAAACTTCGGAGGTCTAATTAAACTCCCGCTGAAGCTTCATCACCATATTTTTGGAAGTAAAAGCGATTTACATATTTTCCAGGCACCTCGCCCGAGTCGTGCTGACTATGGTTATAATGAAGATACACACTCGCATATTTATTCCCCATTACAAGGCACGCATATTCATAGCCGTCCGCTCACACACACACACACATGCAAAACGTCTGTCTGTCTAATCTGTTTATCTATCTATGAAAGTGTGTAAGCATCAGTGATTTTCTGATCAAATTTCGCCTTGACTCATGTAAATTCATGATCAATCAGAAACTGAGCGCGGTTAAGCGTAGCCTATGAGATTCTGTGCAGACACTCGCAGATTTACATATTTTAATTGCTGCTGCAAAGACTCTATGACACACACACACACACACACATGCATACACACACACAGGTGTGACAGAGGCCTTTGTCTCGGTTAAATTTAGACGTAAAAGATCTGTTGGTTTTAGTTTTTATACCTTGTCCTGTTTTTCCTTTCATGTCCCCCCAAAAATTTCACTTTTGCAAAGAATATGTCGACTTCCCAATAGTCTTCCTGAAATTGAAATTTGCTACCTGTGTGTGTGCTTGTGTATGTGTGTGTGTGTGTGTGTGTGTGTGTGTGTGTGTGTGTGTGTGTGTGTGTGCGTTCTCTCGTACGACCGTCACTCCGCTAAAGTGTAATTGCTTGTTAAGCTGTTTCGAAAGCAGGTGCAAGTCGTCTGAATGACTCCTCTGTTTTCCGAGGAGCTAACGGCTTTAACCTGCCAATGCGTTTGCGAGGGTGTGAGGGTGGGTGTGTGTATAATGAGGGTGACGTCAGTCATCATGTCTGACAGCTCCTTTCCTGAGAACACACCTAAGAAAACACGCCGCCGGGCTGGCGTTGGCCAGCACACACACATACACATACACATACACATACACATACACACACGGCCTCTTACAAATAAATGAATATGTTTTCTTTTTTTTTGTTTTTTTTGCGGGTACAAATGCATGCGCACAAACAGTCACACATGCAAACACTCTGCTCTGAAAACACAAGCGCACACTTCATGCCGCTGACAGACGAAAACCTGACACCCCCCCCCCCCACCTCCCCCAAATGTCGACATTTTCGGTCGTTGACCTTTTTTGATTGATAGCCTTGTTTTTCAGACGAAATTGTCAAGAGAATTTGCGTTTGACGAAGTGTGTTCAAAAGAAACCTTGAAAAATGTATAGGTGTAAACACAAACAATAATCACAGCAAAGGACTGGCTCAGAAGACTATGAAATTATTATTTTGTCTGTTTTAGAAGGTAATGTAATCTAAAAATTAAAAATTAAAAATTAAAAATTAAAAATTAAAAATTAAAAATTTAAATTTAAAAATTTAAAATTAAAATTAAAAAAAATAAAAATTAAAATGAAAATATTTAATTAATGTAATCTAAAAATACACTTTTTAAATGTATTTTATTTTTTTCTTGCTGAATCTTTGATGAGATATCTTCTCACATTTCAGTCAAGAGAGGCAAGCTGTTGTAATAACTTTATTCATCTTCTGATCTGCTTCTTTTGCTTTTGTGGGTCACGGGGGTTGCTGGAGCCTATCCCAGTGGACTTATGGGCGAGAGGCAGGGGACGCTGTGGGCATGACACCGGTGCACCGCAGAGCCACATAAAAGAAAAACAGTCAAGCATGCACATATTCATGCCTACGGGCAATTTGGAATGATTGATTCACCTGAAGTGCGTGTTTTGGAGCCGGAGAACCCGGAGAAAACCCACACAGACACGGGGAGAACATATAAAACTCAACACAAAAAGGGATTGAACCAGGAACCTTCCAGCTGTCGGGCGACAGAGCTACCCACCACGCCGCCTGGTTGTAGTAAATCAGAAAGTTGGTAACATCAATGTCATGATTGTTGTTGGATTAAATAATGTTATAATTAATCCAGAAAGTTTTGGGCATCAGAAAATCATTGGTGCCAGAAAATCCTTGGTGTCAGAAAGTCTTTGGTGTCAGAACATCTTTGGTGTCAGAACATCTTTGGTGTCAGAACATCTTTGGTGTCAGCACATATTTGGTATCAGAATGTCTTTGGCATCAGAATATATTTTATGTCAGACGGTCTACGGTGTCAGAATATCTCTGATGTCAGAACAACTTTTGCATTAGAAAGTTTTGGCACCACAACTGCTTTGGTGTCAGAGCATCCTTGACATCAGAAAATCTATGGAGTCAGAAAGTCTTTGATGTCTCAACTTTTTTGGCATCAGAATGTCGTTGGTGTCAGAATGTTTTTGGCTTCAGAAAGGTTTTGGCATCAAAATTTCTTTGGTGTCAGAATGTTATTGTACCTTAGAATTTTTCTCCTCTTGGCAAGGAAACTGATAAAAAAAAAAAAAAAACAGCAACTTCCCCAGAATATCAATTGTTTTTACACCCAAACATACACTTTTTTTTTTTCCAGAGTAGTAAATATAACATGTTAAAGTGAGACAAAGACACATTGACCAACAGATGCAGCGAAGCCATGATCAGAACAAGAGTCAAAGGAAAAAATAGGAACACTCTTTGCAGGGCTTCCCCGCCTGTCTCATTGTAAATTCCCACATTTTAAAAAAATAGTGAAATTCATTTCTCACACAGATGGGAACAGGCAAGACTGATTTCATTAAAATATCCCATCTGTTGGAACGAGACGGGGTGAACGTGGGAGAAAGAGAGAGAGAGAGAGGGGAGAGAAAAGGCAAACAAAGGTGAACCAAACAAAACAGTTTGCCTGTCCTGGAATAATTTGTTTCCCCTCCAAAGATGTGTGTGTGTGTGTGTGTGTGTGTATGTGTGTATGTGTGTGTGGTAGTGATTGGAACTGAATTTGGAAGGATTTCTATTCCTACATCCAGTTAGGGAACAGAAAGAATGAAAGTGTAGGACACAAGAGCGACGGAGCGGGTAGACGAGTGGAAAGAGAAAGACGGAGAGACGAAACTTTTCAATGACACGGGACTCCTGATATCTGCTTTAAAATTCTCACCGTCTACACATTATGACGTGGAGTAAGATTAGGGAAATATCCTGATTAATGGGAAAAGCCCAGAGGTCAAGGTAAGGGGAAGATGATGAGGACATTAATAGCGTTCATCCACCATCCCTTGCATTAATGGAGAGAATAGCTCCCGTATTGGCGGTGATGTTTGGCGTTGGAGGTGCGAGACACAAAGCTGGACACCAAGCTGTCTGCTGACAGTTAACCAGTGTTTTTATTACACGAAAATTAAAGAGTTGGTAATAAAAAAAAAAAAAACCTCCCCAGATGTTGTAAATTCAAAGAGGCTTGTCATCACGAGGCGGTCGCCGCTCACGGCCAAGAATTAGTCGACGTGACTCCTCCTGTAAAACAATTTGCTGGGTTTTGTAAAACATAATTTACTGTGTTGGTTTTTTTTTTTTATTTCTAGTTGACCTAAAATTTTGATCCATCTCTTTATATTTAGTCGGACTGGGCAGGGCATAAGGGATTGGTGGGCGGGGCATAATGAAGTGGTGGGCGGTGCTCTAAACCTGAAACTGAAATGGATTGATAAGACTGTGTTTAGTTATGTAAGACTTTTCAGAACAGCTTCAACATCGAGTTTCAGGTCTGATTCTTTACTAAGATTCTCAAAAATTTCTCAAGATCAAGATTTAGGTTTTTCTTACGTTATAGAAGCTTCTGTCTTGTCATGAGTGACGAAGACGAGGAAAGGACCAGCAGAATGGAAGAAGATGGGGAAGAAGGAAATGCTCATATTTGCTTTCCGATTCTTCAAGTTGTATTGAAGTCTGATCCTGTGTGTGTGTGTGTGTGCTTGCGTGTGTGTGTGTGTGTGTGTTTAATTGACGGAGATGGAGTGCAGGACGAGTTCAGATCCACGTTTAATTCATCGTGCGTCCTTGCGATCGCGCTTGACCAGCAGAATTTCCCCCGTAGAGATAAAAAAGTTTCTTCTAAATTGACAGAGCGGACTAATGAGGGGTGGAAGATGAAGAGATGCAGACGGAGGAGTGTTACTAACGCCTTCTGCTCTGAACCTCTGGCCTGGATCGCATCTTCTCTAGTGTCAGAGGTTAAATACAATTAAATGTTTTCATTCAGCTCATTTCAGCTGAACTTTGTTTAAGTGCTCCGAAACAACATCGGAGGAAGTTGTGTTGCCGTTGGAGGAAGTTGTGTTGACGTTGGAGGAAGTTGTGTTGACATTGGAGGAAGTTGTGTTGACATTGGAGGAAGTTGTGTTGCTGTTTGAGGAAGTTTTGTTGCTGTTTGAGGAAGTTGTGTCGCTGTTTGAGGAAGTTGTGTTGCCGTTGGAGGAAGTTGTGTTGCCGTTGGAGGAAGTTGTGTTGCTGTTTGAGGACGTTGTGTTGCTGTTGGAGGAAGTTGTGTTGCCGTTGTAGGAAGTTGTGTTGCTGTTTGAGGAAGTTGTGTTGCTGTTGGAGGAAGTTGTGTTGCTGTTTGAGGAAGTTGTGTTGCCGTTGGAGGAAGTTGTGTTGCCGTTGGAGGAAGTTGTGTTGCTGTTGGAGGAAGTTGTGTTGCTTTTTGAGGAAGTTGTGTCGCTGTTGGAGGAAGTTGTGTTGCTGTTTGAGGAAGTTGTGTTGCTGTTGGAGGAAGTTGTGTTGCCGTTGGAGGAAGTTGTGTTGCTGTTTGAGGACGTTGTGTTGCTGTTGGAGGAAGTTGTGTTGCCGTTGTAGGAAGTTGTGTTGCTGTTTGAGGAAGTTGTGTTGCTGTTGGAGGAAGTTGTGTTGCTTTTTGAGGAAGTTGTGTTGCCGTTGGAGGAAGTTGTGTTGCAGTTGGAGGAAGTTGTGTTGCTGTTGGAGGAAGTTGTGTTGCCGTTGGAGGAAGTTGTGTTGCTTTTTGAGGAAGTTGTGTCGCTGTTGGAGGAAGTTGTGTTGCTTTTTGAGGAAGTTGTGTTGCCGTTGGAGGAAGTTGTGTTGCCGTTGGAGGAAGTTGTGTTGCTGTTTGAGGAAGTTGTGTTGCCGTTGGAGGAAGTTGTGTTGCCGTTGGAGGAAGTTGTGTTGCTGTTGGAGGAAGTTGTGTTGCCGTTGGAGGAAGTTGTGTTGCTGTTTGAGGAAGTTGTGTTGCCGTTGGAGGAAGTTGTGTTGCTGTTTGAGGAAGTTGTGTTGCCGTTGGAGGAAGTTGTGTTGCTGTTTGAGGAAGTTGTGTTGCCGTTGGAGGAAGTTGTGTTGCCGTTGGAGGAAGTTGTGTTGCCGTTGGAGGAAGTTGTGTTGCTGTTTGAGGAAGTTGTGTTGCCGTTGGAGGAAGTTGTGTTGCCGTTGGAGGAAGTTGTGTTGCCGTTGGAGGAAGTTGTGTTGCCGTTGGAGGAAGTTGTGTTGCCGTTGGAGGAAGTTGTGTTGCCGTTGGAGGAAGTTGTGTTGCTGTTTGAGGAAGTTGTGTTGCCGTTGGAGGAAGTTGTATGGGATGTCCTTAACCGTACTGATGGACTGATTATCAGCCGTATTGATCTTTAAAGGCGACATTCAGCATTTATCTGATAATCAGTGTCGTATAAATCTGTTAATAAATGTTAAACCTGCGCTCGTCCCTCACCAGAGCCTTAATGAACGATGATGATTCTCCTTAACGAATGATTTTTGTCTTTAAACAGCGAGTTTATCTCCATCAGGAAGCTGAAGACATGTAAATGTTGGTTTTTCTGCTGCAGACCAGCCCAAAATATCTGTTTTTTAAGTTTAAATGTGGCTCCAGTTTCCTATAGACAGTCTCTTTATTACTCTATTTGTATTCTGAATGCCTTTAAGACATTTTTTTAAATTTTATTTTATTCATATTAACTGCTCCCACAGTGCAACACAAGGGTCTGGTGATTCAGTAGGAAGTAAAAAGACTTTTGAATCTCCTTTTGTGCAGCATAAACTAGGATATATCATCATCATCATCATCATCACCATCACCATCAGTAAACAGCGTTTCGCACAAGGTGACCTGTGGAACCCGGGCAGCATTAGCAGAAATCTTCATTTGTGCCTCGCTTTAAGTAACAGACCCAAATTGAAATGATTCCTTATGTTTTTTATCAATTTAGTGTTCCCAGCTTCCCCCTCAATCACTCTGACAGTGATAATACAGAAACAGCAAATATAACATTTGGATGATGGAATGAACTTCCAGAAATCTACCAGGGAGGGAAATGAATTTTGCAAACACGGTAAAATACCTACAGAGGAGAAACCACTTCCTGTGTCACCTGAACCGTTTGGCCTCTCTTTTAGTCGCTCTTCTCTCCCTTGACCCCTTATTAAAGTCAGAATCTAGTTTTTGAAAGTGACATGTCTGTCTGAGAGTTTTCATACACACACACACACACACACACACACACACACACACACACACACACACACGGGAAAATAGAAGATTCTCTTGCGTACACCTGCAGAACTTTTCTTATGCAGCCTTTTTTAATGTGTTTTTGATAAATAAACAGGTCTAGAACACACAGTAAGTGTATTACACGTGTGTATCCTGCGTGTTGACAACACGCAAAACATATTGTCAATTTCTACAACACACACACACACACACACACACACGCTGACTCTATGATAATGCACACTGTGCATTTATCTTTACATTGAATTATGGCGCTCTGCAGTCTCATTGGTGTGTGTCTTTGTGTGTACATGCATAAGTGTTGAATTATTGCTAACATTTGCAGTGTGTGTGTGTGTGTGTGTGTGTGTGTGTGTGTGTGTGCGTTGAGATGAATTATGGTGTTGCGCTATATCATTGACTCCACCCCAGTCTCATTTATCACAACTTAACCATGGAAATACACTACATGAACAAAATACTGCTTTAGCAAAGTGTGTGTGTGTGTGTGAGCCTTGCAGAGTGTTTGTGTGAGGTTATGTGTGGCCATGTTACAGCGTGTGTGTGTGTGTGTGTGTGTGTGTGTGTGTGTGTGTGTGTTTGTGCGATGTTGGTGTTTGTGTCAAATGCAGGAAAAAAAAAAACCTGCACTTTTGATTGATGTCAGATTTTTCTCCCATCTGTATCCAGACATTCTTTTCACGGCGGTGATGCAATTACAAGTCCGGCACCATAAAGCCAACACACACACGCACACACACACACACACATACACACACACACACACACACACACACACACACACACACACACACACACACACACACACACACACACAAAGTCACATCACGCTAGTTAGAGAATGCACAAATAGAACAACCTGGAATAAGTGTCTTCATCCTCACACATGCTGGCGTTCATGCACAATTCATCCGTGCAAATCCATTCACACTGACCTTTTGCTATAATAACATAGTGGCTATTTTTGTATGGGTGTGGGTGTAAAGGTCAGCGCAAAGGAAAAGTAGAATGTGAGGCTTCCACACAGGCGGACAGCAGGATTCATGTTCCCTATAAAACACTTACAATTTTAGGACTTTTCTAGGCCGGAGCTGAAACTTTAGTGTCCTGCTCACAATTTTACAGCCGCAATAATTTCCGCACTTCCTAAATATTATCCTCACGTGTGCCACGCGTGATCTCGAAAGGCATGGTGTGTGTGTGTGTGTGTGTGTGTGTGTGTGTGTGCGCTTGGATGGAGGGGAAGCATCTGGTGGTCTTTTTTACATTTTAAGTATATTTTCCCTCCTAACGGGTCACGTCAGCTGGTTTCACCATGGCAACCTGGTTCCTCTGTGGAGTGGTGTGGAAACCCAGCAGTGTGGCAAACACACACACACAAACACAAACACAAACACACACACAAACACACACACACATAGAATCATCAAGAAAAGTCTCGTTTCTTCTCTCTACCGTGATTTTATATCTTTCCCAGCTGCATGGCGGCTGCTGAGGGGAATTTATGAGCTCTGCATCAGGTTAAGTGTCGGTCAATATCACCACATCTCCACGCGATCTGTTTTCTTGCATTGTTTATTGCAGTTAATAAAACTTTTCATCGCTCTGATTCAAGCATTGAATCTGAATCTGCTCGGTTTACTGGATGAGACAAACACAAAACAGGATTCAGTGTTAAAATTCTGGAAAATCAAAAGAGTTGTGGTGGTTTTAGTCACAAGCACGGATGATATTGTTGGTTTTTAAACACATCATGAGCCAAATCACTCAAAGCCAATTTTTGTGGCTTTAAATCAGCGCAAAAAGTGTGTTAGAAATTGATATTTTAATGCTTCTTATTCTTTTTACAGCAATCTTTTTTTGTCATTTTGAAATCCTACCAACCTAACGGTGATGTTTGTTGTTACATTTGGCACAAAAGCTTTCTTTTTTGTTTCTAACTAAAACTTTTTGCAACACATAACATTTAAAGAAACTGAACAATGAAGCCGTCAATTATAAGAATTAAGATCCCGTGGGAATGGACGTACAGGAACTGTCATACATTCGTGTTAATGGTCGTAAATGGTTATGAAGGCCTCAAAGTGTGTTACCCGTGTGTGTGTGTGTGTATGTGTGTGTGTGTGTGTGTGTTGTCACCTTTGTCCGACATTTTATTTTGACTTCACTTGACCTCAATTTCCCTTCAGCTTCCCTCTCAATACAGTAAGTTAGACACACACACACACACACACACACACACACCCACACACTTATAGTCTCATCTGTCCCACACACACAGTCCTTCGTATGAATAAAACATGACCGTACGAGAGCTGTCCTAAAGTCTAGATTGAACCGGAGATCGGAGTGAATGAGGAAGAGGAGGAGGAAGAGTGTGTGAGAAACTTCCTGCATGAAGTTACACAAACCGGACAGCACCACATTTACCTCTCACCGCCTCCCCCCGCGTCCCCCCCCCCCCGCCCTGCATGGCTCTGCCGGCTGTCAGGTCACATATGCCAGCTGATGACACCCTGATCTGTTTGTGCGTGTGTGTGTGTGTGTGTGTGTGTGTGTGTGTGTGTGTGTGTGGGAGGTGCTGTGACCTCTGCGAAAGCTCAAAGTGGGCATCCGTTTAGGGTGCTAACGGCCCGATTTGTCTTCCACTTGTCAACTTGAGCCACCTTAGAAACAGAGAGAGGGTGGGAGGGTGAGGATAGATAGATGGGTGGGGGGGGGGCTTTGTTAGTGACATTGAAAGTTTGCTGCTGAATCACATTTTTGTGTTTTGTTTTGTTTTGTTTTTTTGTCGTCAAGATGTCAAAGTCCTGTTTTTATTTATCTGAGCTTTCAGTTTCTTCAATAGTCCAACGGAAAAACGTCAGAAAGGAAAGAAAGGCAGGAGTGTAATGTTTGACGCCAGCATCAGGGTCGCTCCGGCGAACGGGATAGGGGGTCATTCTCTGTATTCAATTTCAAATGAAAACATGATAAGTGGATATCTTCAACCTTTAAGAAAGATAGCGCTTTGGAGAGGATTTGAAAGAGGAAGAGCGAGAGACGGACGGTGGCGTTTCGGGTCAGAAATGTCATCGCCGTTAAACACACCGGACATGGCGTTCTTTCCTTTAGAGGAAGGGAAGGGATTTGGTGAGAAAACCTCATCCATCCGGGAAAGACACCCCAGAAAAATGCCAAAGACCACCTCAAAAACAGCGGAAGTGAGTCAGGCAAACATTACTCAGTGTGCGATACGCTTCAACGGCCTGGTGTAAAGTAATAGAGAGACTGTCGATATGTCACGCCGGCGCCAAAGAGCTTCTGCTGCCAAGGTCTGTCCCCATCTGCTTCCCTCGCCGGATGCCAGGAGAATTTAATCTGCGTTTCACTTCTCATCCTTTGAAACCCGTTGTTGTTCAGAATCTGTGTGTTTGTGTGTGTGTGTGTGTGTGTGTGTGTGTGTTTGTGTTTTGGAGGGCTGTAATTGATAGAGTGAGTGTAAGTGTGTTCCCGTCGTTGGAGATGTCATCCACACGTGGTGCGCTACTTGTTTGCATGTTGTTCATTTCCCCCCCTCTTTCTCTGTGTGTGTGTCACCGTGATGCACGCCAACACTCCGTTTGACAGGCCTGCTGACGTGTTAGCCGTCCGTGTGTGTGTGTGTGTGTGTGTGTGTGTGTGTGTGTGTGTGTGCGCGGTATGAGTGACAAGGTGTGACACGCTAGCATTTGTCTCGTAAATGCCAGAACAGAGAACTGACACCAAAGGGCAAAGCGACGGTGAAACAGAGACGTAGGCATTGAGAGAAATGTAAGGAGGATGAAGGCAAACTGGTCGCTTTTTGAGACTGTTTAAACGTAAACATCCTGATGCACCGCCGATCCATCTTTTGTCTCTGACAGCCACGCACCTGGCGAGGTGTGTGTGTCTGCCTAGGACGGCTTTCATTTTGGCTGTCTCGTGTCTGTTTTCGCTTCGCAGCTCGGAAACGCCAAAACAAAACCTTCAGTAGAAACTAGTCTGTTTTAGACCTACAGTCGAGGTGAAGACCAAACTTGAGAAAAGACAATGAGGGGATTAAAGATGCAGAAAGGAAGTAGATCAACAAAGGAAGTAAGATTTGGTCCGTTCTGGTATGGAAGAGTCTTCCCCCTACATGCTAGACACTACTGGCAACTTCATGTAAAGGAGAACCCAATTGGAAGATTTGGTTGGAGGTGATCAGGTATCTCGGTTTGAGGTACTGAAGTGGTGTAGGAAGAGGAGTTGGGTTGCAGATCTTCACATACTGAGAGAAAGCAGAGAAATATGAGCATGATATATCTTGAAAGTTTGCAAATGATTAGTTAACAGGAGAACCAGACAGGTTGTGATTGGACGAGAACGGGGAAGAGGTAGATAGATAGATATACTTTATTTTTCCCAAACTGGGAAATTTGGAGGTGTCTATCTCTAAGAAGTGTCTATCTCCAGCTTCGCCCACTTCACCTTCGTTACAGGGAAGACCCAAAGGGAAGTTCTTGCCTTTGCCTCGTAGATATCCATCCATTTTCTGCATCGTCTCATCTTTTGCAGGATCACAGGTCTACCAGTTCTGGATTCCCACCCAGGAATCGTGTTGCCGTGTGGCGACAGAGGGAAGCCATTGCTGCTCCGTAGTAAATACAATCACACTTTTGTGTACCATCCGTCTCCTTGCGATGAAACATCATCCGAACCCGAGCCAAAGAAAAACGCCTGTTGGGCATTGTTGGCACCGACCGCATGTCAGGCAAAGTCGTGACAGATGGCAAGAAGCGACCGGTCAGGATCCAACCGCGTCTCCTGGCGAAGTCACTTTACGATGACCTAATTTGACACGGTAATCGTCTCTAGAGGGAAATATGGCGCCGTCTGGTTCTGGTCATTTTCATCAACAGATGTTTTTCCATTGTGCGTCCTGTGTGCCATTACGTGATGATGCTCAAAATTAGCTTTGAGATATAATGGGGTAAAGCTGGTGAAATTGACGAACCTCTTTGTGTTAGTTACTCAGTCATGCAGGTGTTGTCTGTTCTCAGGTGCAACAGGATCGAATATCCGATACCACAGATTGGAGAGTATTCTACCAGATAAACACATTATGTAAAATATAGATTTTTAAATATGCTATATGTGACCTTGCATGGCTAATTTTGGAAAGAAAATACGTGCTGGAGTTTCTAAGGTTGTGCAAAAGTTCTGACTACTTTAGGTTGAAATTGATTTACTTTTGTTGAAAAACAGCAGGGTCAATAACTAAAACACGGACAATAATCAAAAGATATTGATCGGAAGCTGTTGTTTTTGAGAAAACATCACTGAATGTAAAGTTATGGATTGACAGCGCTCTCTAAAGCGTTGCTCCCTTTGAAATCCGAACGTGTTCGACAGCCTTTTGAACCCATTCTGCCTCTGCCCTGTAAATAATGGCTGTTTGCGTCGAACCGACTAGGGCCGAGTTATTTGAGGAAGAGTCTCCCAGATCTGAGCCTCGGAGCAAAGTTTAGCCGACGTAGTCGCTCCGCCGGGCTCTGACTCATTAAAACATATTAATTCTCCTGTCGTGTGGGAACTCAAAATTGAGTAAATGCAGCCTGGGACCCAGTCTCATTAAAATATAAAAGCACTTGTGTCATGTAGGCGCTCTGCCCACCATTCCCACGACCCATGTGGGGAGATTATAAGTAATGTTGCTACTTTATGATGGAAATGTGTTTGAGGTCAACATGATTATCCTTAAAATACCGGCTTCTTTTCAGCGCTGATTTATGCATAAACAAGTGTTGCCTTCGCTGACTCCAAACAAGAATATCTAAATGGTTGAAATTTGAATATGAAATGTATTTTGGTCGCCTTTTGGGATTTTTAATGTAACACTTTGAAAAGGTGGAACTTTAAAGGAACTTTCCTGTTAATTGTGTTCCTGATATTTTTCCTCCACATTTTGGTTCCCTCTTACACAATGATTAGAATGGTTGCGAGTTTTTCATGAAGTATTTCTTGGAGTTGTTGACTAAACTTTATTCAAAAACTACATTTTTAAGACATGTTCATGACTCTCTTAAGCTTTATTTCTTAATGATGTAATTAAATGCACACATTGTAACACAGAGTCACAAATGTAGTAGCTTGTGTGTGTTCTTATATGTTCTGGATTCCTTTGCAGGTTCGCCTTTTAAAGGAAGGTAATTAAATTCCTGGAATTCAATGTCACTTCAAAAAAAGTTCTTCCTTCTCCTGGGTTTTCTTTGTGTCTATTTATGTGTGTATTTTTATGTGTGTGTGTGTGTGTGTATTGTGTTTTCAACCCATTGTTCAGACTAAATTGCGAGTATATGTGAATGTCATTGCTTGAGGGAAACATGGGACAAAAATGACAAATGGTTTTTCAAACTGGCGCCGACACGCTGTCGTGTTTTTAAGTGTCCAGAGAACACAACTGTATGACTCAGAACACAATAAGTTTGTGTCTGTTTGTGTGTCACTGGAAAGTGTGTTACATTCCCATTCTTGACCTCCACAGCTGTCGTGAGTGTGTCTTCGTATATCTTAATTCATGCATCACCTTCAAAAGGATTTGTCCCTGAGTCTGGACTGTCAGGTATGCACAGCGAAGCCAAAGAGAAGTCACCCTGTCTCCATTACGACACGTGAAACCGCTTCAGAGACTATCTTCCGTTTCGTTTCTCGACAGAGTTGTGTTTTATTGGATTAAGTTTCTAGATTCACATTCATTCAAACTTCTCAGCTTGAGAAATCAGGATCAGTTTCGGTTTTTACCAATCGGATGAACACGGAACAATTTCCGTATAATGGAAACAGAAAATAGACGTTTACGATGACCCACTCATGCACGATCTCTGGTTGATCTCCGCTGTGAATGCTTAAAGTTTGGAGGAAAAGAGGATTGGTGAAATATCTTTATTCTCCTCTTGGTTTTTCTGTTTGTGGTTACTCACCCCTGCCTCCTATGAGGAGCAGCTACTCGACTCCGTGTTCGCTGATCCCATGAGCTCGATTAGGCTTAGCCAAGGAGAAGGACTTGTGGTCCAAGAAAGTCTGTGGAAAGTAATCCCAGTAGAGGTACGTTGAGGAATCAGCTTTGGGAGATTAAATACGGGCAATTTAAAACACTACCATTGGCATAAATATAATAATAATCAAAATATAAAAACTGTTTAACGGCTATTAGATCAGTTGCCTGTTAGGTCTGAAAAATATCTTTCACTTGATTTGTGTTACCCACATGAGTGACTTGAAAAAAATTACCCTATGGTGACATTTTGGGTCGAACTTTCTGAAAATATGATTTCTTTCCTCATGGAGGTGGGGAGTAGCATCGGCCACCGTCACCACCATCTTTTCCCTGCTTCAAACTCTTGTTATTAAATCCAGCTCTCACAATCCACGATGGATCGTCTTTTAAACTCACCTGTTTTTGTGTTTCTGCTTTTTCTTGTTTATTTTATTGCCTTGTATATCTGCGAGATAGTGTGTTTCTGGAGTTGTGTATTTGTTGTGCATGCATTCAACTGTAAAAAAAAAAAAAAAAAAAAGGCAGTCTGGACAAAATGAGAGAGTGCAGTGCATCGGTTTGTGACAAATGTTTTATACGGACAAATCTCTCAAGTTTATTTTTCGCAAGAGGCCCAAGAGCCTCATGCACACAGACACACAAACGCACAGACACACACACACACACACATACACAGACACACAAACAGATCTGCAAGAAGAAGAAGAACCCTCATCTTCAAACGCTGTCGATCCCTCTCCTTGGGGATTCTTGTGGTGTGTGTGCATGTATGTGTGTGTCAGCGGTCGAGCTTGTGTGTATAATTTCCATGTCATACAACGAAGTCACTTTGTATCTGTGTGTCATTGTGTGTGTATCTCCTCCTGTGTGTGTTTGCAGATGTGGTTTTGTTCAACAGAAAAACAAGCCTTTAAGTTTTACACAGAATATCCTCAAATCCCCAAATGGGTTGGTAATTACAAACAGGACAAGACTGGTTGTGTGTGTGTGTGTGTGTGTGTGTGTGTGTGTGTGTGTGTGTGTGTGTGTGTGTGTGTGTGTGTGTGTGTAGCAGAACATGTTTTATGAGTTTTGAAGGAAAAATAATTACAAATTCCTGCCACAGCTCAGAGAGAGAGAGACGGTTGCTGATATTCTAAGATTTATATCATAAGATGAGCAAAAACGGACTACAGACGTGTAAAAAGAAGCGTGTAGAGAGAAACTGTAAAAAAAAAAAAAAAAAAAGTATTTTTATGGAAAGAAAACATGAAATTCCTCAAAGATGGTTTCATTTAGTTCCATTAGTTTCTCTATTGAAATATTGCCTTCAAAATAAAAGCAATATTAATGTGTTTGCTCTCTTAAATGAACCTATTAGCAATTATTCATTTAGCTTTTTTCTCTTAAGATGTTTCCTTTCTGAATTTTCTGTGCAGTTTTGATTCAATTGTTTGAAACATTCCAAACCGTTTAGCCAATATTCTTGATTTTCTTTTTAGTTTTTTGTTGTTTTTTTTTTTTTTTTTTTACAAAAGATGCCAAGAAAGAGTCTTTGATGCGAAAATGAAGACACTCAGAGACATGAGAGAGGGAGAAAGACGGGATGAGAGGCCGATAGAGAGAGAGAGAGAAAGAAAGAAAGAGAGAGAGAGGAAGACAGAGAGGATTGTTTAAATGAGACATTTTGATGAATGTGCAGAGTTTCGGGCCACTGGCAGTACAACCACTCCAGAAAATTATAGACTTCTAAACAACTTCACACAGAGAGAGAGTGAGACCTCCAAAGGCTCTGAATACAATAGGAGAGAAAAGAGAACGTACCAACACACCCTGCGACACAATACAAGATAATGCAATAGAATACAAGAGAATACAAGAAAATGAAATGGAATATAGTAGAAAAGAGGTTTAATCATTCAGATAATAGGGTAAAAAAAAAAAGAGTCTTCAGTGGAATGCTAACGCCAGCAGCTAACGGCTAATGTGCTTACACACCGACGCTGCTGCCGCGCTGCTCTTTGTAGCTACACGCTAATGTTCACCGTCTTACTTTAGCGTGTCAACATGCTAACTACCGTCACTCACGTCGAGACGTTTGCGCGCCCGACTCTAAATGACAACACGTCGAGGTTACGTTCCATCCCGGAGTCGCGCTGCTGCCATGGCAACACAAGGCTTGTTTACATGCTAGGTGGTGAAATAGAAGAACGCAGCGTACAAGAATGCATCACAGAGTGTATCGGATAGTACAACACGCAAGACACTTTGTTGTTGTTTACCTTCTGGTTGTGTGTTTGTTGTGTTGTTTGGTGGTGAGATGTTTTTATTTACAGTAAAACACAAATGAATCAACAAACACACCAACGATATACAGTAAATGGACTGCAGCACACATCAGTGTGATGATTCTTCATGCTATTCTGCCTTTCGGCCACCGGGGGCAGCAATGACTCACATATTGACACTCCTCGCTCCTTCTCTCTCTCTGTGTGTGTGTGTGTTCATGTGTGTGTACACAAACACACACATTAACACACACACACACACACACACACACACACACACACACACACACACAAAATCATCCGTCAAGTGCCTGAGAGATCCTCACGGCCCCAAACATTACTCTTGTTGGGTGGTGATCGAGTGCTTGACAAGTCGGTCTCTTTCTCTGTGTATTATTTCTAACCTTCTCTCTCTCCATCTTTCTCTCTATTCTCTCCATCCCTTCATCTTGCTTCCCAGCTTAAACCTCAACGATTCTCTTCCTCTCTCTTTTCTCTTTACACCCCCCCCCCCACCGCTTTTCTCTTGAAACCCTCACTCACCGCTTCGAAAACATGCGCGTTTGGCTCCGGGAGGCGGTGGTTATCAATCACAGTGATTATGCTCTGCATCATTGCAGCAACATCGGCGAGGCTTTTTGAGGGACGATGACATCATTCGTCTATACCTCTCTGTTAATATGGTCTTCATTTTCCCGCTCTGGAAGCCGGCGGGAAAAGGGAGACGGAGAAAGAGAGGAAGGGTCTTGTTGGGATGGCGTCGGTTCGTCAAACTGAACGTAGAAGAGAAGGTGTCATTCAGATGTGATTAGAATCACAACATTAACAGGAAACACGCCGCGGCTTCGACGTGAATAATCCCCGTCTGAGGCTCCTCCATCCATCATGAACTCATTATCACTTTTTATTGAGCTCCCAGCCAGCAGAGCTACCGGTAGG
>CM023622.1:17678659-17726159 GCA_013358685.1 Antennarius maculatus
AAAAAAAAAAAAAAAAAAAAAACAGGCGACAGTCAGTCAGACAAAAAAAAAATCAGCCACAGATACAAACATTAAAACCAATTACATGAGTTATAAAACTTTAAATAGGAAATTGGTATATTTGTAAAGGGAATAAAATTGAAACAAAATTCAGATTTTACAGCTTGTGCCAAAGTGTCTGAACCGATCAGTCAGCAGCAGAAACAGTCATCAGGAGAAACAGTCGGCAGCAGAAACAGTCATCAAGAGAAACAGTCGGCAGCAGAAACAGTCATCAGGAGAAACAGTCGGCAGCAGAAACAGTCGTCTTTCTACAGGACTCACCATCAGATGGGTGGAGTGCGTTTTGTTTTTTCTACCGGGGGCGACCTCAGTCACACAGGACACCTTCTTATGCACCTGTGTCAAACTCATTCCCCGGGGGCCAAATGTGGCCCGTTTCATCATGTTATGTGGCCCTCGAGAGCATGAAAGGTCAGTGTGTCTAAAAATAAATCGGTCAAAAGTATGCTTTGAACAAAAACTACATTACCCACAATGCAGTCATTAAGCCCATTTTAACTTTGACAAAACTATTTTAAACAAAGTTTATGTCTTAACTTGGGTTTGATGTTATTTTTCTTTATTCTCTGGGATAGTTTGATCCTTGATTGATGGAGTTCAGAGTTATTTAACATTGAGGAGAAGTTACATTTCTAAGTTACATCTGGCCCTTTGAGGACGGCCGTGATGCTGATGTGGCCCCTCGGTGAAAATGAGTTTGTCCTAATGGGGTTGATCACGGCACCAAAATGGTTCAGTCTTCACTTTGCACCATCACCACGGCGGTTCGAACCGATCCAAAGGACCTGAAGGAGAGTCTTCTCCCTGCTTCTGCCGTCTCCTCGTCCCCGCCTCCCCGTCTCCGACTTAAAGAGAAACGTATGTCTGCGTTCAAACCCTCCTAATTCCTTGATATTTAAACATCTCCCAGGCCTTTTCTAAAGCCATTTAATCATCAAAAGAAGGGGAAGGGATTAGACGATAGCGGCGCAACAAGCCCAGAGACAAAACTTCACTCGCTTCCATTCTTCTGAGACGGTTTCGCCAACTGGTAGCCACGACACGCGGCGCTTTCTGCGCGATGGGAGAACATGTGTACGCTGTTATACCGAATGTTACTGCGACATGATCCACAGCTTAAGTTGTTTTATAATTGTTCTCTTTCTCTCTGCCCCCTTTTTTGTTTTTCATGGATGTAAAAGCGGAGCTTCATCCATCGTCGTTCGCGATGTATCAGCAGCTTTATGTGTGATATACTGTAGATACAGTGGATGAATAATGCATGGGTATTGATAAACCGCTATTAAAAAGAGCATCTTCGATGATTGATTTCACAACAACAGCAAAAACAAACACAGGTCGTGAATGAACTCTTGATTTGACACTTGACCTTCTCAAAGTGTTGGAAAGCGTCTCCTGTTCCTGAGTGGTTTATTTCTTTTTTTAGCTTGACATCTTTTATTGGATTAAAAGTGCAGCCTTAATGAAAGGTTCCATATTCAGTTTCTCTCTCTCTCTCTCACACACACACACACACACACACACACACACACACACACACACACTGTCTCTAACACCTTCATACTTGTTGGTGATCCTCCTCAGCTGCTTCACACCTCTTGCATCCCGTTACCGCAGCAACCTTTCCTCCTCCAGCATCACTAAACCAGGCCTCCAGCTTCCGTTCCTTCCTCTTGTTCCATCAGCCCCCCCCCCCCCCCCCCCCCCCAGCTCTGCCCCTGTATCCCCACACCCCCACCCCAGGTTTGTCAGGCTAATGCATCCTGCCTGGCCCCTGCTCTGCTCCCATCTCGCCTGGGGCCCCTCCTGCCCAACTTTTGCCCCAACCTCGGGCCGAGGTCTTTGATTGTCTATTCTGTTCCATCGACCCGGGGTGTTTGGGTCCCCTGTCGCCGACGCCCCGGGTCATCCACCCAACATCCACAGTCGCCTCCAGCCTGTCCTGGCCTTATGACATTTATTCCTTAATTCAGTCCAAAGCTTGTCTATTTTTCAGTCGGGTTGGACTCTTCTATATCTTAGTGACGGTGGTGATATTTGCCGTGTTAGACCCTAGAAATCCGAGCAGATTAATTGAATCGGAGGCTTTCCTGGTGTGCGACGGCGTGCGACAAAACAAATATCAAAAGCCCTTTTAAGATCAGTGGAGAAGTTTTTTTTTTTTTTTTTTGCATAACTTCTCAACGAAGTCCTGGAGGAACTATTTTGCAGTCAGCTAAACAAAGAAATATGATAATATTTGTTTACTGCTTCTGTTAGTGTTTGCATATTTGTATATATGCTTCTCTGCAGGGAGCAATGTTTAACACACACACACCATCTGGACTTCCTCAAACGCTGCATCAATCTAAGTTCGTCAGCATCAGTTGTTGTGTATTGTGTTGTGTATGTGTGTGTTTGTGTGTGTGTGTGTGTGTGTGTGTGTAGCTCAGCTGCATAACTTGTCGGTTTGCAAACTGGTGGCTGAGATATACTCAACGTTCTTAATCTGGCCTTCTAATCTGGTTGATGCATTAAATCACATGTGTCAAACTCAAGGCCCGGGGGCCAAATATGGCCCGCCACATCAATTTATGTGGCCCATGGGAGCATAAAAGGTCAGAGTGTTTAAAAATAGGTCAAAAGTGTGCTTTGACCAAAAACCACATTTCCCACAATGCAATAATTCAGCCCATTTTAACATTAACAACATTTTTTGAACAAAGTTAATGTCCTAACTTGTGTTTGATGTTATTTTTCATTATTCGTTGGATAGTTTGGTCCTTGATTGATGGAGTTCTGTGGGTTTAATAACCTGACAAATTAAAAGGATTTACGTTAGAACAGAGAAACAAGTAAAAATAGTTTGTGTGTAACTATAATGTTTGTAACTTGAATGCATAATAAATTCAGAGTTATTTAACATTAAGGAGTATTTACATTTATTTTACATTAAATTGAGTTAGTTACATTTAGTTACATTTATTAGTTACATCTGGCCCTTTGAAGACAACCGTTATGCTAATGTGGCCCCTCGGTGAAAATGAGTTTGACACCCCTGCTTTAAATCATCATTCTGGGTTATTTCCTCTCTCCTCCATCGTTTTCCTGTCTTCTGCATCACAGTCTTTGCACCTCTCCCCCCGTTCGCTCCTCTGCTGCATCTTAGACTCCCTTAAATCATGATTTGCCGTAATCCACTTTAGATTAGACTGCAGACTGATCGCTATCCAGTCGTCGTCTGCAGCTGTTTCCCACATCAACTGTTCTTCAGCAATAAATATTTATTTGTGCGATTTTTTTTTTTTTTAACCCATTTGTGCTAATTACATCTTTTAGCCTACTTCTAACCTACAGTAGATTACCTCATTGTTGTTGCTGTTGAGGCTCTCCGACATTATTGATAATGCCACTCTCAATGCACTCCGGCAGCAGGTAATCGAATCTATTTCCATTATCCTATTGCGTTTCTGCTTATTATTGCAGAGCTACACCCATTACCCTCTCCATATCCACCCATTCAGTTGTTGACTACCCCCCCGCCTCACTCTCGTTACTGAATATGGAGCCATCTAGCTCGAGTTGGGTTAGTTAGCCAGTCAATAAATCCGGTAGCCAATCGATCAACACGGCTGCAATCCAGCTAATCTCTCAGTCAATAATTCATCTGGTCAGCATTTCAGCCAGTCGACGATTCGTTCAGCCAGGCGGGCGATCGGGGGCCAACCGGACGGTTAGCCAAGCGAGCTAAAGGCTAAATCGCAATTTGAGCCTGCAGCCAGCAAACACAGACAGACGGACAGAAAAGACAGACAGAAGTGTGATTAGTGATTAGTGATTAGTGATTAGGGTGTTCCAGTAATTTAGTACAAACAAATGCATTCCGCAATTAGGGTCTCTCTTTCTCTCTTTCTCCCTCGTTCTCCACTCCCCCTCGTTCACTACTTATTGCTCTCTAATTACACTTGTCTGTGTGGCCACACACATCACAAACACAAACATTAGGATTCTGCTCTTTGCTGCACTTAAAGGAACTTCCACCGAGAATACATTAGCGGTCCGAAAAAGCACTCAAGCTAATCATGAATAGAAAGTCACAAAGGCAGCTTTCAGGCAAAAAAAAAAAAAAAAAAGAAGAAAAAAAAAAAAAACACTTAAAAAAAGTTGTTTTTGAGATAGAAAAATAGTTGACTTTTCAACTCCTTTAACAGATTCGGTACTTCTTTTATTCAGGTTTGAATGTGTGATAAATTGTAATGAAGTTAAATATACGTGTAATGCACTAACTGAATGAGATGTGCACTTGATCAGTAGTAATAATAATAATATAATAATAATAATAACGTGCATTTATTCAACTCATTGTGATCGGCGATCATACAGCAATCCCTCGCTTATTCACGGCTTCACTACATTGTGGATTTTTTACTAGGTAGTCACATGATACCGTACGCGCATGCTATTGGCTGACAGCATCAGTGTGTGTGCTGCATTCTGAGACTCACGGAAGGCAGCGCACTTCCCGTGTGTTAAAGAAACGCTTTTCTTTAATACAAAAGTGTTTTAGACAGTCTATCAGAGTGTGGGGAAAGGGTAATACATACATAAGGTGGTTTAATATCAGTATGGGGAGGGTCATAATAGTTTAAATTACCGTAAATAATAAATTAAATAGTTTGTCGCTATATCGCGGAATTTCGTTTTTTCAAGGGTGGTCCTGGAACGCATTAACCGCGAGTAATGAGGGATTACTGTATTCAACAGATCAATAAACCCCCTATAGAGGGTAATTATTCCACCTGAGGTCATATCCAACAGCTTTTACCCTCGTCTTTCCCTTCCTCATTTATCTCTCATTTCCCTTCTCATGTCTCTGTTCTCTTGTCTTGATTTCCTGTGAAACCTCTCGACCCTCTAGAGCGGAGCGTCCCAATTAGGAGACTGTGGGTAAAGTCCAGAGAGACTTCTGATAAGCATCCCGAATGTTTAGCTTTTGAATCGGTGGAGCGAGTCCTAAAAAATACGTGTTTATCCATCCTGTAAAAACTCTTAGACCAGCGCGAGCCTAATTTGCACCGAGTTAGGCTGTTGTAGCATCGTAGCAGCATTAGGACCAGGCCTTCAACCCCCAACCCCTCCCCATATGAGCAGTCAGTATAGGTGTCTAGAATCCTGGCACAGGAAGGCAGGTACATTTCTGCTTAGGTGCCAGAACATCCTATGAAAGACAGCAACTTGTATTCACTCTGGGTATTGGCAAGAATAAAAGCACTTCCTTTCACGTTGTAAATATTCATCACCTTTACTTCATCGCTTATTATCTTTAAAAAAAAAAAAAAAAGTACAACAGCCTATCTTTTTTCTCAAAAAAAAAAAAAAAAAAAAAAGTTACTGCTTTAACCTTGAAACGCTGAAGTCTCCCAAACCTGACTGGAATGAGACACTTTTCTTTCGATTTTGCGCATGAGGTTTCCAGTCGTCTAGCGTCAGCGCGACCGTGAGAGGTGATCTCAAGGTCAAAAGGTGGAGTCGTTCGGGAGGCGACGACCAACTTTATTTAAACCGTATCTGGCCAGGAAACAGTTCTAGCATGAGGGACGTTGGTCATATTTACCAGCCATCCACACAGTGGTTGTCTAGACACGGTAGTCTGAAGGCTTCATGTGGTTAATTAAACCAAACCCAGGCGGCGGAGGCGGCGTTCTTTCTAGCCGGCGTGATTGTGATGGGATTAAAGTGTTCTGTTGTTGAATGCATCGATAGTTATTGCTCACAGATGCCAGCCAAAAAGATATGAGGCAAAGACATATGACAACAATCCAAATGCGAATTAGACTCTGGAGTCTCCCAGACCCGCGGTTTGATCTTTAAACCAACAATCCACAAAGCTTTAACACCCGTCCTCTGCCTTTGTCTGCCTCCCAGGAACCCCACTATGACAATAACAGGATCAGATAAGCAGTCATTTGCAAGCACGTATATGCATACAAATGTACAGCTATTTGTTTGTTATAAACCCTTTTATAATCATTGAGTTCCTTTTAGGTGAGGCAGAAAAACAGAACAATTACACTGCAGATGAAGGCAAACGAGGGGGCAGAAAAAAAAAAAGACAAGAAGGTTGGAAAATGCAAAGTCAGAAGTGGGCTAAAGAGAATATTGTCACCAGGAAATGATCCGCATCATGTGACGACTCAGCAGTTCTGGGATCCAATCATGAGCCAGCAGTTATTTATTGGCAGCCCACGTCGCTTACGGATGGACGCACAGGGGGCTGAAGGTCGGGTGGGAGCCGAGTCCACGCTTGGTTGCCTCCACAAGAAAAGTTTTTGTCCATCCTGGACTCTCATTGCTTTCCTTCAACCTTTTCTTTGGGCAGCGACCGTCATATCCTGCTGGTCCGGGGTGGGTGGGGTCGGGGGGGGGGGTATTCATAAATCTTATTTCTTTGAACTCACCGTTGAGTTTTCACTTTTTATTTTCTCCAAAATCCCCTTTCATGTTGGACAAGAAGAAAAGCTTCACTGCATGTGATGTGTGGTGACATCTGAACTTCATCAGAGTGTTTACCCCGAGCTTGTGCCCCATGTTTTCATCCCCCTACCATTGCCACCACCCTCTTTCGGGCGTGGCTGCCATGCCATGGCAGCACATGTTTCCATAGGAAAACAATTTTCCAGGGCAGGCCAGATTTCCTATTTGTCCCAAGTGTTTCGCAGGCCGTTGGTGTAAAACAGGACCCTTCGGATCGGGACTCGTGTCCCTCGCCGTGTTGGGACTGAAGTCACGACTCCATCTGGAGGCGTTCTTGGATGCAGGTGAAACATTCGGTTAGCATGATTAGCACGCCAGCGAACATGTGGTGGCTGGTAATTACAATATGTTGGAGAGGTCAAACGCTCCGGGCGGACCTGCCAGATAATGGGTCATTAAGTTACCGCGCTCGTCTATGAAACACCGCCCACCTAAAATCAAAAAAACCTGCTGCTTTTCAAATCCAACGTAAGTCTTCCCACCTCTTATTTTATTATTTCTGATAATTATTTCTCCTCTACACCCTCCTTTCTACCTCCCTCGCCTCTGGTCCTCCCTTCTCGTTTTTTTTTTTTTTTTTTTTTTGCGTCCCCTTTTCATCCTCCTCCTTCCCTCGCTTCCACTCCTCTCTTGCGTTTCTCTCTCGCCCTGCCGTGAATCCGAATGTCTTTCCACGGGGGAGCTACTCTGAATATTATCTCCATTTTTTTTTTTTTTTTCATTTTCTCCTTCCTCATCTCCGACGCTAGTTTTACCGCTAGTTTTCTCGCCCAGAGCCACAAAGCAACATGGGGATTGACAGAACGTGCAAACACCAAAGAAAATGCGATTATAGTCCATCTATCCCTCCTTCTATCCCTCTATCTCTCTCTATTTCTTGCTCTTCATCCAAAACGACATGGGAATCTTGAAACGTGCTGGAGTACTTCTTCTTCTCTCTTTCTCTTCTCCAATTCCCCCCCCTCACCCCCCATCCCTTCCCATTTTGGCTTTCCTTTCAATCCCATTTATTTCATTGTTCCCTCTCAGTTGACTCGTTTCATGATATCACCCTTCTGTCTCCACTTCAATGTCTCTTTTTCTCCACCATTCTCTTCGTCTTTATTTCGCTCCCTCATGCTCAGAGGTAATTCTCTCTCTCTCCTCTCAGGAGCCTTATTCATCATCATCTTCCTCTTTTTCTATCTTTCTTTCTTTCTCTTTCTCACACACAGACCATAAACACCACCTGTCTTGACATACATATAAAGTCTGCAAATCACAGCCGTTTTGAACAATGTGAAGACTGATAGCGTGCAGGTGGGTCGGAAAAGGAAAAGGGTGAACGAGAAAGAAGACGGTTAAGAGAGAAGAAAATAAGAAGTGATGCATGAAGCAGTTCAAGTGCATGAAGGTCTCTCCTTTTTTTTTTTGTTTTGCAATCCCATTAATAAAAGTTATCTTTTTTTGAAAGGCATCGTTCAGTTCAACTAATTTTTTTTTTAAAAATGAAGAGGAACAGAATCAAAGCAAAGAAAAAACACTTTTTTTTTTAATGCCGTCAACCCTAAGATGTTAATCATTTTATAATAAAAGCTGGCACACAGTTGCATGTTTGGTCAATAACAGAAAATATTAACCTGGATTTAATCAAACTGGATGCCTCTCAAGCGATGCACTTTCCATTTTCCAAGAGTCCTTTGAACAAAATAAAATCAAACAGTGCAAACATGCAAAATTCAAAATTCTGCTAAAACTGATTTTATTCATGTCATTTTCTCTCAAGTCCATAATAAACAACCAATAGAAATGTATACACCCACATTCGTGTGTGTTTATTTTGTACTAATAATGTGTTGTGCTCAGTTTTCCTCTCCTTTCATTCGGGCCTACTGTAAACAAGACACACTTCCTGTTTATCGTTCTGTTGTAATTGAGGAATCGCTCATAAAAATCGCGCCGCATGACTGATCGTAAGTGATTTAAACAATACGCTCACCAATTTGAACGCACATCATCAACCAGAGCTGCTTACACACACACACACACAAACACACACAAGTTTGTGCAACCAGTGAAGGAACGTCGTCAAAAAACTGACAGAGATCAGACAGATAGAAGGATGGAAAGACGAGACAATAGAAGAGAGAGAGAGGGAATGTACGACACTGACGCCGAGTGAAACGATAAATTAACATCATGTGTCCTCAAAGACACATGACGCGGCCCATGTGACATGAGCTAAGATGATGGATGATTCGCGGTTTCCACGCAAAATATGTCTCTCCGTGTGTGACACAGACAGCTCATGAACAAATTAGTCGGGCCTGTGAGAGATGAAGATATGAATGATTTGTGTTTTTATAGATCGGGAAAAATGTATGGTTTCATGCTGTAGCACGAGACCGAAGCCACTTATGGTGTCCTCTTTCCTTAGGCTCGTCTGAGCATTATTATTATTATTATTATTATTATTATTATTATTATTATTATTATTGCGACAAGTGTTTATGTAAAATTATTTCTATCAGGAGAGACAAGCGAGCGAAGTAAATATAGTGGTTTATTACTCCAGGTGATCTGGTGGTTGGTGTGAATCTCTTTGGTGCTTAGAGGGATGCTTCCTGACCAGCAGCGAGACTCTGATGGCGTTGGCGGCTGATGACTCTGCTGAGACGGATAAAATGATGAAGTTGCAGTGGGTGGCTCGCATAACAACAGGAGAGAACTAGAAGTACAGGAAGATCACATCTCCAGATGAGTCATTTTCATCACTGGACGTTGGGACAGGAGGGAGAACCTCCAGGGACCCCCAGGGGCCCGGCGGACTCTGGTCTCAGATTGGACGACAATCCGCTGGGAGGTCTGAACCGGCTGTTCGTAAATATCTCGATATGAAATTTCACACTGTAAAAGACGGAAATTAAAAATGAAACGATTGTTGCGTCATCCATTTAAGAGGACGCCAAAGTAAATATGATTTATTCCAAACACGATAAGTGAAAATAAGACTAATTCGACAACGTTTGGCGCTTTGTCTTGTCAGAGAGGCTAAAAGTCAGAGGAGCAGAGAGATATACATCCTGCTGGTGGCGACGGCGACCGATTATCTCCACAAACACAAACCAAAGGAATTGTCGGTGCTCGTGAGGTAATTTAAAAAAAAAAAAAAAAACGTCCCGTCTAATGTTTTTAAACTGCTAATCGTCCCTCGTGAAAAGACCTTTAAATTCTACAGTGAGTTTGTCACATAAAACCTGCTTTTGAACAAAGAAAAAAAAATGCCAGTTTAAAAAAAAAACAAAAAAAAACCAACCTAAAACTAAAAAGAACACACGGAAAGCTGGATTTGATCCCGCAAGAAATGGCTTTGATAGCAATGTGTAAAAGTAGACACTAGTAGCGTGTAGACAGTTGGCACCATGAGACAGACAAAGACCGAGGGAGAGCAACACATCGAGAGAGAGACGTTGTGGTTTCTCTTCTCATGGATATATAATCAGTTTAAGAGGACTCCCCCCCCCTCCCCTTCAGCTTTTGCTTTGATGCACAATCACATTTCGACCCGCGTGGCAATTCTCAGCCTCTCTCCTCATCTGTCCCTCTGACTCGCTGGTTCGTTCGCCGTTTGATGTGGTGGCATCCTGGCATTGTTCTTGCTATTGTGCCCAGTGTGGAAAGACGGGAGGAGGAGGGACGGAGGGAACGGAGGGAATGGAGGTTGGGGGGGGGGGTAACAGAGGGAACAAGACAGAGATAGATGAAGGGATGGGATTGATGTGGCAGAGAGGCCCCAGTAAAGTTGGAAATCTGGATATAATTGACAGCTACAACGCTGGCAAGATCTGGGAATCCCATCACGACACGGCGTCATGTTCCAGAGTGTACCCAAATTACCTCGGAGAACTCTCTGCTCGGGGGGGGCGGGCAGCAGGTCTTAAATATCATCATATCATCGCCCTAAATAATCAAAATTCATGTTTCTTATTATTTATCTGACATGATGCACTCCTCTTCTGGGGGTACGCCACTACTTTTTGGACTTTTTGACTTCTTTTCCCGCGGTGGCCGACAGTGACATCATCAGTGGGCGTGGTTAGTCATGCAACAAACCACAGGTGTCTCCATTCAGCAGCAACGTTCTGCAGTCCTGCTGCTGTTGCATCGGATGAAAACCCATGAGCGTTCTCTGCGGAACGCAACGGGAATACCGAGCAGGTGAGGAGGTCGTCGGGTCAAAAGACGAGGCGTTCTTTTTCTTTGGTTTTTGTGCGACTGTGATCGGTTTGTTCTTGTTGTTGTGGGTCTAAAATGAACTGGAGTTGTGTTTTTCACAGCAGAAAAATGACTGTTAAATGAAACCAGGATGAAACCCAGCTCTCCTTATCGTTTTGTGGCTTGTAGTTTACAGCGGTAGGATGTACACACACACACACACACACGTAAAACATGTGAAGTATGCACAGATATGGTTTAGTTTCACCACCTCTGAACAAACCACGGCTCCGAATATGAAAAGCTTCGGGTGTCGGCTGTTGACAACAACCCCAAACCAAAAACACACTCGTAAAACTCCGGAAGAAGCGACAGATAACTTTTAAAAAAAAAACAAAACAACAAACACAGTTTAAAAATCTAGAAAATAGTTGTTTAAAAAAAAACAAAAAACAAACCATTATTGTTTTTTTTTTATCGTTGGATCATTAAGAATAAAAAATAAAACATGTAATTATTCATTTTTCTCACACATCTCACCTACATCTGTGCCAGAGCGCCACACCACTCATCTGCCCCCCCCCCCCCACGCTGACTCGTCTGGACTCCCCAAATGAGTCTCAGCGTGACCTCACGGCGAATCCTGACAGGGAATCCCACCTTTTAAGTCGCGGCGACTCCTGAGCGATCTGACGGTAACCCATCAGGCTCAGTTTAGTGGCGTCACCGGCGTCTCGTCGACCTTTGACCCCTCGGCGTCGTAGGGATGAAGATCTGGATGTGTGATGACGGTGCTGGATGGGACGAACCGCCGGTAGATGAAGTAGAGGAGGGGAGGGTCACCATGATTTGTCACGCCGCCGGAGAGGAGAGCGGGGGGGTGGGGGGGGAAAATCCGTCCTCCTCATCCCCGGGAAAACAACTTCGCTGCGCCGCTGTCGCCACGGCACAGGTGACCTTTGAGAGGCGGGGGGGGGGGGGTAGGGGAGAACACAGAACATCATTAACATCACATCCTGTCGGCGTGTCAGGAGGAATAATTAAAGTTAAGCCGGTGTCGTGTGTGTGTGTGTGTGTGTGTGTGTGTGTGTGTGTGTAAATAACTCCTGGTTGGTTCTGCTCCTCTGCTCCTCCACAGGTCACAAAATCAATATCCTCTTCATCGGTGGTGTTTTTTTTTTTTTTTTTTCCACCCATCCACATCCCATCTGCTATTAATCACAATCATAATTTTTAGGATGCGGCCAGCCTGGGCTGCAGACGGAGACGTGTGTGCAACACTTGGCCTGTAACAGGGAAGAGGAGGCAGCAGCCTTCCTCCTCCTCCTCCTCCTCTTGTTTAGCAATGCACCTTTTTTGCATAATATCCTTACGTAATATCTTTGTTTTTTTTGTTTTTTTTTATGATGATTAAAAATAAATCCTTCCATTCTAACTATCAATTTTTTTTAAAGATTTTTTTTTGCAGGGAGGGAGAATGTTGGCGGGACGATGCATCAGGAGTCCGGGAGCGTTTTTTTTTTTTTTTTTTTTTTTTTTTTTTTAAAAACAGATATGGAAGTCATTTCCTGTATGGTGATACCTTCAGGGAGCTGGTTTCTCACTTTTTAGTCCATTTAGAAAACAGAGAGGAATCACGGCCGCGCTGTTCGGCTCCATCTGGCATATTTTTAAAGGTCACCAAAGCTGCAAAAGAGAGAAAACGAATCAGATAAACGCTCATTTACTTGAACTGGACGTTCTGTTTGTGCACCTGTGCAGGTGTGACTCCTGTTAAATGTGTTTCTCTACATCCTGATGATTTGTCCTTTCCCCACGTGGGTGGAACGGCTGCCCCGCCCACCATCAAACGTTCCCGTTAATGAGTCTTGGCTTTGATTTGAATAACGAACGGAGCGCTCCTGTTGGATCACCGCTGATATTTCACTCTCAGGGAAAAGGATGAAAAGTAGAAAAATGTCACCTGTCGGGCGTCGGAAGCATCGTGTGTGGAATTCAGTGGTTCAATGGCAAATTTGTAAAAGCGTGTGTGTGTGTGTGTGTGTGTGTGTGTGTGTGTGTGAGAGAAAGATAAAGGGCAATGATGAAAAAAAGAGATAGGGAAGGGGGGGGGGCGGGAGAGAGGGAGATGATTGATGGAGCCAAAAAGCCGATTTCTTGCTTCATCTGATCTGCATTACCGTGCAATCAGCAGACACACACACACACACACACACACACACACACACACACACACACACCTTGCAATAAATGCAAATTTCTCTCTCCACATCTCCCTCACAGATTATTAGTCTGCAATCAGCATGGAGGTTCGTGATCAGACACACACACTGCATGGGTATTGACTGCACACACACACACACACACACACACACACACACACACACACACTGTTGATGCTCAAGCCAATCCACCTACACACATGCTCACACACACATGCAGCTGTCTTTATTTTTCTATTGATCCCAAAAGGATAAAATCCACCCCCCCCCCCAACAAGAAGGTCAAGACACTTCCAGGATGAACCCCGCCTCCTGCCGGAAGTCGGCTGGCATTGACTAGAACGCTTGGGATCCGCCTTTTTATCTGACAAGAGTTAAAAAATAAAAATAAAAATCTGAATTCTCTGGATCCTTGTTCATGGATTCGTTCTCAGGTCCTTCCCAACCTTTGGAGCGACTTTCATCCAAATCCGTTTGGCAGTTTATGCAAAATAGATGGAAAATGTCCAAAAAAAAAAAAAAGTGCGATCTCATGATGTGAACGAAAAAATAAATCGTTCTTCTGCCTCCTCATCTGGATCCGCTCCAGAATTTAATGGACCCCTCCCTGCCCCGTGCCCGGGGTGGAAACGCTTCTTCCTTGGCAGAAGGAATCAGGGATTTACAGTTGCTCCGCGCCGATGGGAGATTTATGACGTCAGACGGCGTCACGCGTGGCAAAGTGGGATTCCAATTGAACCAAACAGAGACGGAAAAGACACGATTGAAATGACAGCAAATATTTACCGCGGATAAACTGAGTTCCAATCACGTATTTCCTTCCTTATCTCAGGCATTGATTAAGTGTGGAGCGATGACGCACGGACGGAATAGTTCTCTATCTCATTTTTCTCATTTTCTCATTGTTCTCTATCTGTTTTTGTAAGACAGGAGAATTATACCCTTTTTTTTTTTTTTTTTAACCCACATAACATGCGCTCCCGTTTACGCAGGCGCGCACAGATTTATTGCGTTTCTTACGCGTCGCGCTGCGCGGACGCGCGTCCGGAGCTGAAAGATGGAGGAATGAGAGGACAGATTTGAAAGCATTTTAAAGTCAATGAAACAAATATCCCCCCCCCCTCTCTCTCTCTCTCTCTCTCACACACACACACACACACACAGTCACGTGCCTACTCACCCAGAATGACTGATTAGCAGTCTAATGCAAAGCAAAACCAAACGCATGCAAATGCGCACTCACGCACCGCACGGATGACTGATTAGTCACTGAATGTTAGTGAATCGTCATCATTTTTCAGCTGAGTGCTGGGGAGGGGGGGAGTAGAGGAAGGGGGGGGAGGCGTTTATTGGTGTGAGTTATGACCTCTGTGCTGCCATCCATCCATCCACCCCTCTCTTTCTGTCCTCCCTCCATCCCGCGCTCTGTTTTTACGCGTCTCCGTCTCCGTTTGTCCCCCCCCCCCCCCCCGTCGCTTCTTCCCATCGCTCACCCGATCCTGGTGATCAGATATGATTTATAGTGACGCGCGTGTGACAGCGTGGCAGGACACACACACACACACACACACACACACACACACACACACACACACACACACACACACTAATTTTTAGAGGTGTGTTCCGTCGTGTCGTCACACTTCCTGCCCCTGTTTGCACAGGATGGTCTGATTTGAACTAACGGGAGCTAACAAGGATCAATGTCAGGTGATGGACGAGCGTTCAGATGCTCTAAATAAGATCCCACACGCAGCATTTGAATTTAATTTGGCCTCAAAGGACTTTTGCTCCCTATTAAAACAAATGATCTGTGTTCCTTGTGATTTTTTGAGACTGATTCCTGCTTTTTTTTTTTTTTTTTTTTTTTTATTTTTTTTTTATTGATTTTTTTTTTTTTTTTTTTTTTGCGAACAGAAAACATAGCGGCCTTGCAGATTCTGACCATAAAATAGCTGAGCCAGCTTATATTCTAAATGGATGATTCATGAGGATTTGTGAAACAGAAACTGATGAGAAAAGTTTAATACTTCTATAAAAAAAAAAAAAAGTAGAGCACTTTCAAAATTTGTCAAAAAACAGAGGAAATTTAATGTCGTTTGTCTCCGTCAAGCTCTGCAGAAAGCTCACAGTGGCATAAACGTATATTAGAGGAACTTTAAACTTTTCTACAAAGTGTTTTAACATCAGTCAGCCTCATCATAAGGCTCTTTTTTTGGGGGGCAGATTGTGTTTATTTCAGTTTTTTTTTTCCAGTGGATGAATCCCACCCTCAGCCACCCACCCCCCCACCCCCACCTCAAAGGAGGGGAGATGGGATATAAAGCATAGTTATGACCATATTGCCTGCATTATCTGCGGTGTGTAAGTGCGAGTGACGTAGAGCAGAAACTATCCGGTACGCCGACTATTTCTTCTCCCCTCTTTTGCGTTTCACTTGGAAATCCATCCTGATCCCTTTTTCCCAGGATTCCAGGCGACAATCGTCCAATCGTGATCTTGATTCGGTGACACTGTCATCCGTGAATTATCAATTAGTGACTGTATTGATAAACAGGAAGTGTGTCAGGAATATTCATATGTTTTGAATCTAAAACCTTTGTTTTAAAAAGAACCGTTCCTCTCTGCTCCCACTTAACCTGCAGAAAATCAAAAATCTCTCCTGGTGAAACCGTGAACTTCAATTTTCCTTGGCGTCCGTTTTCATTTCCTGTTACCTGGCTTTCCTGCTGCCCTCTAAACACACAACCACAGTCACCTGGGTAAACACACACACACACACACACACACACACATACACACACAATGGGTGGGAAAGTTCTAATTGATCAGTCAAAGCTGTGATTTCCCTGTGGGTCGTTACCCAGCTTCTCTTTCTTTAGCGTTTGTCAGTTTTTTGGCATCCCTCCATCTCCTCCTGTTGCAAGAAAACTTTTTTTTTTCTTTGATATGCAATTAGAAAGAGGAAGTCTTTTGTTCACCTTGTGCATCTTTCATCTGTCTTTCTCTCCCATCCTCCCACTCCTGTCAACCCATTCCAGCCTCCCTCCACTTCATTTTTTTTCCTCCATGTTTTCTCCTTTGAATCCGCCCCTGTCATCAGTCAGACATCATCTCCACCTGGTCCCCGCTCCACATCTGGGGGGGGGGGGTGGCTCGTGACACCCCCCCCCCCCCCAATCCTCACTTTCATTTAGCCACTTGATGACTTCATCTCCTTCTCCATCGCTGGATGTCAAGAATTCTTCGTGTCCCCACCCGTTCCACTTGCCAAGTGGTTTGCAGGCTTCCTGGACCGTCCATAAGGAGGACCGGTGAACCGTGTGTGTGTGTGTGTGTGGGGGGGGGCACCTGGCTGTCGGCGTGTCTTCCTCGTAGCCTGATGATCACATCCAATTGGAGGCAGCTTCAAAAAAGCAAGAAGACCAGTGGAGAGTATTTAAATACGTGTGTCAAACTCAAGGCCCGCGGGTCAAATGTGGCCCTCCAGGTCATTTTATGTGGCCCGCCAGAGCAACAAGCAAACACATTTGTTCTGTGTAACTTGAATAAGTAATAAATTCAAAGTTATTTAACAATAAGGAGTAGTTACATTTATATTACATTACAAAGCGTTATATTTAGTTACATTTATTAGTTACATCTGGCCCTTTGAGGACAGCCGTTATGCTGAAAATGAGTTTGACACCCCTGTATTAAAATGATGGCCTCCTTATATCTGTGCAGTACTTTTGATCTTTGATGGATCGCAGAAGTCATTGATTTTTAATGAATTTGTCATGGATCTCTTTTTACAAGTTTGTGTTAAATCTGCGTGAAGGTAGAGCTGCAAGTAGCATAAAAGGTAATAGCAATACGTTTGCTATGAGTTAACAAGTTAATGCAAAAACGAGAACTTTTGTCATTTTTGATTTAACAAAGTTTAATTTAGATTCTCTTTCAACCCAGTGATCCTTGAAGGATGAATCCGAAGCAACTGGACTTCTGTTCCCTGAGTCTGTGTTCCAGCTGTATCTGGATACAATCGTTGGGTTTTTGCTTTGTCAATCCGAGTTAGTTGTGCTTCAATAGAAAGATTGCAGGGTGTTGGGGAGACACGAAAGCTGTCATTGTAAGATCATAGTGTCAAATGGCTTTGGAACGACGGAGGAACTGTGACGGCTCATTGGTAAAAACAACTTTTCAGTGGAACGCAGATGTTGTCCCGACTCTGAAGTGGTATCCTCATAAAAGAGGGCTGGCATCCAGGGCTACCAAGGTTCGCCATCGAGATAGCCAGACTGAGAAAGTGTCTGAGAAGAAGGAGAGAAAACAGACACAGGGACAGACGGGGAGGGCAAAAACCTCATCAAAAAAAAGGAGAAAAAAGATATGTTGAGTTGAAACACAGTTTTATGAAGACAAGAAATAGAAAAGAATGAGACAGAAGAGGGGAAGAAGGGGCGGAGGCCAATGACCGTGTAGGAAACAAACAAAATCGTTTGAAAGAAAAAGGCCGAAGTTTACCGCAGAGAAGCCGATCGCATGCTCAGATCTTAAATTGTTGGTCAAAGCAACTCCATTTACTTAAACTCGCACACACACACACACACACACATACAGAGCCTGATACACAACAGAGTTATTCCAAGCGATAATGTCTTTAGCAGGGCCAAGGCCTCTTTGGATTTGGGTCCTGTGGCTGGAAAGCTCTGAACCCACAAGCTATGATAGTAACTAGTTGATTCTCAGGCATGAAAAGTCGAATTATCTCGGGCATATATTCCGCAAAGGACAATCACGGATGTGGCTTACGTTTCCCTTGACCACCGTGAGCACACGGGCGCCGTCGCAGGTCTACCTCGGGTGCTTTTGCTTTCAACTTCCTGTTAGCATCTACCTAACAATATAATAGACTCTGCTCTTATTGGCTTCACAAGATGGTGGTATTTCTCTCTTAGCCTGTCGCTGAATGAAATGTTATTGTCATGCCGAGCCAATCAGAGCCACAGGATGGTGGAGCGCGGCGTTGCCCAGAGTAATATCTGTAAACCCAAATCTATACCATCGTCCAGATGAGAGTCTAAACACATTTCCTGACATCTATTCAGAAATCTTTGAGTCGTAGGGACCGTGTGGGTCCGGTCCATGTCGGCGTCGGGACCAGTGGAGTCAGTCTGACCCCCCCCCCCCCCTTCTGTGTGGGGGGGTCTGGAAGCCAAGTTTTACAGGGAGGCCCGGTCTCTTTTCTGTGGTCGGTCCCTCGCTTTTCTCCTCTTTTTGTATATCAGTCAATCTGTTTGTCTGTTGTGGGCTGTGCTCCTTTTAGCCCCGAGGATAACCCGACTCCACACACACACTCACACACACACACACACACACACACACACACACACACACGCACAGACACACTCTGTATTTTTTGCTCTGAGCTCAAACTAAACCACAACGGTCCAGCCCTTGGCAACACGGCCCAGATGGACTGACCACTCTGACATCCATCTGGACAGATGCAAAAGTGAAAACACAGAATCGAGGAGAGAAAAGAGAAGAAGATCTCTATCGTTTCATCCGTTTGATGCTTTTCCATTTTCACATTGGTTAAGGGAAGATTTCAAGATGCTGAAGACCCGCCTTTGGAGAGACATTCATTGACGCCAACGTTGCGTTTGCTTCTCGATTGAAGAAATGGCTCCAGTTATTGACATGTTTGACTGGACACACACCACACCCTACGCACACATGCGCACAGACACACACACTCACACACATCCTTTGTAGGGGCCCCAGCTAAAAGCAGAGGGGACTGTTTCCTGTCTGTGGAGCCACGCCCTGGGTAAAATGCAGGAACGATTGCATGGCACTGGTGTGTTGTGGCGAGCACCAATCATCCGCCTCCTGAACATGATATTTTTGTTTGTTTTGCTTCGTTGGGTCATCGGACGGCACGGCTCTGTCCAATAAGAGGAAGTCAGACGCAGTCAGTCAAAAAAAAAAGGGAGGGGGGGGTGAAAAGCAGCTGATGGGACGTTTTGGGTGACGTTTCAAAGGGATATACGGAGGCTGGGATGTCCAATCACTTTTGGACGCCATCCAAAATTAGCACCACGCATTTGAGAAATAAAATAAATGGAGCGCAGCCTGGGAGTTGGGTTTGGGTCACTGTATACGCATGACAGGCCTCATTTTCCTCCTGAACCCCCCCCCCCCCCAATCTAGAAGTTGATTTAAGATGCAGAGATTTCCAAGCAATGTCGGCGTCAGCACTTTCAACCGCACCGTCGCCATGGCAGCATCCACCTGTAAGCTTCGGTTTAAGTGGGTTCAAGAATGTTTTGTCATCACTCCCCCAATATCACATGTGCAGGGGGTGATGGGGTCGCAGCCCAGATTGGAATCTTCGACTAGTGAATAATAAACATCAGAATAAAAGAGAAGGCGTTCGACTCTAATAGTCTTATTAAGAAGAAGAAATCAAAATCTTGGATGTTAAAAATCTTTATTCGTGTGGAACAAACATTTTTTTGCTACCTTGAAAAATATTCTATTTTTAATTTTTCAGATTGATGTGAAAATGAGTTAAAAAGTTAATTTAGGACTTTTGTTTTTAAGTCTATTTTTTCCTGATTAGGCGAGTCTTCACCTGCCATTTCACTGATTTTGTGTGTGTGTGTGTGTGTGTGTGTGTGTGAGTGTGTGTGTATGTGAGTGTGTCAATATCACCCTGATGGTCATCGCACGGATAAAAACGATAACGAAAATCCCTCAAAGTCGGATATGTGTGTTTAGCTGTGATTGTCGGTAAATTGTGTGTGTGTGTGTGTGTGTGTGTGTGTGCGTGTATGCATGTGTGTTTGTGTGTGTGTGTGCACTCAGGTACATAGTATAAGAGAAAACTTAGCCATGTATAAAATTGGCTTCGCTGGCTGGTTGCTCGTATTCATTGAGCCGGGTTTGTAGCTCCGCACAGAAACTCGTTCAAATCACCTTGAATTATGATTCTCTCTCTCTCTCTCTCTCTCTCTCTCTCTCTCTCTCTCTCACCCCTCTCCCCCCTTTTTTCCCAGTTCCACAGGCTGGGCTCTATTTTAGCAGCCAGCCATAAAAAAGAGTGGGCAAAGATTCAATTTGAAACCTGCCCATTTACGAATCAAATTTGTTCCGCGTATACATTTTCCGTGGCTCATAGCGTGGCACCGGCCTTTGTTTAGATAAGCCCGCACACGCGTGTGTGCGTGCGTGGGCAAAGGGGGGGGGGGGGTTTCTTGGATGCAACTTCCAGCATCCGATCTGGTGTGTGTATGTGTGTGTGTGTGTGTGTGTGTGTGTCTGCATGAATGAGGAATTATCCCCATTCTTTTTCACTCATCAACTTTGCTTACAGCGCAGTTAATTTAACGCGATGCTCTGTTTGGATAAAAGGTATGATTTTAACTGGAGTCCGGATTTATTCATTCCGCTTGCGATTCGGTGCCTGGTTTGGTGGAAACTTAAGTTGTTTATGCAGAAAGTAGTAACCCCAAAATGTTGCGAGGTATTATTCATGGAGAGACAGGTCAGTCAAACTTCCCAGAAACACAAAATAAAGGCCGTAGAAATTCGCACTCATTATTTCGGCGGATATTTCAACGAGGAGTTTCCCGTCCGATGAAGTTCCTTGTAATCCGATTTGACATATTTTGACTGTCAGAGAGTCAGCTTCAACATCTGACTTCCTCTCCGTAACAAAGCTGGAGTGGTTCAACAGTAGGGCCCCCCACCCCACCACCACCACCACCCCCAACGTACACATTTAGTTTCTTTCAATTGTGAAAAACGATGAACTGGTTGAGTGCGTTCTCTTCTGGGATCTTTTCCACGTCCACTTCAAGCTTTAAAGGAGAATTAGTTTGACATAAGCAGACTGCTTTGATTAAAGTTTGTTTTGCGAAATGCTTTTATAAATGAGACGGCGGGGGGAGATAAAACGGTGATCAAACGAGCCGTGGATGATGATGTAGACAATAGAGTCTAACTTAAGCGTGGCCAATATTTAGCTACGACAATAAACACATCTGGAATGCTGTGTAATAAAATAATTCCGGAAAGCCAATTACAGGAAGTGTTCTGAGCTTTTTCGGGTCCAGGATGTTAAATTTAAAACAGGATGAAAACTTTTCCTAATTTAATTTAAAATTTCCTAATTTTAATTATATCTCAAAATCATTTTGAGCTTTAAGTCAATTAAGGCGAACAACCTCGCAGACGGAACCCCAACCGGCTGATGAAGATTGAAAACGGTGGAAAGAAAGGGGAAAAAAAAAAAAAAAAAAAGGAACGGAAAAAAGAGTCGGTTCTGTTTTAAACGTATGCCTCCCCTCACTCCCCCCCCCGAGCTGGGGGAGGATATGGATTGGGGGGAGTAAAGCCAGAGAACATGGTGAGATGGAAAATGTGAGGAGCGGGCCAGGGCCGAGTCGGCGGTTTCACCAGTATGACTGTCCTATTGTCTGCGCGCCGGCGACGCACACGCGTGTTGCCGTGTGGACCCGAACCTGTTTATGTGTGTTTGTGTGAACGGTGGTTCTGTGATCCGACTGACGGTGGTCGTTGATATCATTCATAGGTGTCTATTCAGGAGAGATTGTGTGACCGCCAATCACGTAGGCGAGTCCGGTCCGAGTGAAATGTCATGAAAAAAACACTTTAGACAAGTTGGATGTAATTTTGTTTTATCTTTCACCTTTCGACCTTTAACCTGTGTCACATGGTTACAGACCATAATCTTTTACGTATATCATAGCGCTAGCGGTTGGTTGAAGCTGCTGAAATGCAGACTAGCGTTTCCCAACCTTTGTGCTAGTCTAACAGGCTTTCAGCTGTTGCCTTGGTAACAACATCACTTTTATATGCCCATCAATCAAGTGCTTTACTCATATCTGTCCTGACTCATATTTTATACAGTCTAGCGTTTGTTTGTTTGTTTGTTTTGTTTGTTTATTACGAGGGGAATACATGTGTAAAACTTTACAGATATTACTATGGTGACGGCACGAGGATACTCTCTTCCGATTGGCTCAATATGGCAATGACATTTTCCCTCGGTATCAAAGTCGAACTAAGGCTACAGCAAACATCATTGTCCTACTGAGCCAATCAGAGGAGGGGAAGTGTGAGTCATGGCGTTACCATAGTAGGTCCACACAATATTCTGCAAATTAATAATAATTGTTACTGTAAACTACCTTATAAATATATTTTAAATGTGTTTATATGCAGTCTGTGTTTTTCAAACATCATCAGTTACTGTCAGGTTGAATAACTCTCACGTCGTCTGTTCATTATGGGACGGTGAGTTTTTGCCAGCCGTGGGGGTGAAGACTGAGAGCCGCTTTGGAAAGTTCAACACAATCACACAGCTGCATTCAAAGTGAAAGGAAATAAAAATTGGAGAGCCTGTGCATTAATATTCCCCCCGTAACCATGACTCCTAGGCGAAGCTCGCCCCTTGTTAGGACCAAAAAAAAATTGGAGCAAGTTTCGGAAAAACGCTCTTCATTTGGCGTAAGTCGTCTTCATGCACCTTTAATGCCCCGCTATTGAGTTTGTGTGTCACCATGAATAAACTGGTAAACAGAATATTCCAGTCCAGCTGTGGTGTTCTGCTCCCATCCTGCCAGAAAAATGTTGCCAACTCCTGACTGAGGTTACCCCTAATATGGTGGGAAAACAGCAGAAGTATTCTGTTGATATTGGGTTTATTTATGTATCCGATGCATTCATCATAAGTCACAGAGAAACAGATACAGGTAGATAAAAACCACATCTAACAAATCAAACAGGAACAACGGTCGTAAACAAACTAACAAACCCGCCTTATCTTATCTCGTCAGAGGCGCCGCGTTGGAGAAAGAAAACCGATGAAACCTTGGAAACCGGTAGTGAGACTCCAACTTTGTGCAAACATGTAAAAAAACAAAAACAAAAGTCAAACGAGTAACCTGATTTAAAGTGACAGACATCCCAACTGGTTTTTACTGTAATTTTACTTCTGGATTTATGTTACCGTTGTGTATCCAAACGCAGGTAACATGAGGATCTGTGTTTTAAACGCGTAATTCTTTGTGTAAACGTCTTCTTTGCTTTAAGCTTTCCTGCATTAAAAGCCTGACTTCTGCGTAAACACGATGGATGCGAGACGAGCCGGTTGAATGTTGCTGAGGCTGTTCCAACGCGCCGATGGTTTACATGTGACCACACAAGCCTGGTTAGTTCAGCATCTATTCTGACAGCCTGTAAATGTCAGTCAATGTCAGTCAATGTCAGTCCACCTTATAGTAATGCTACTTGCATCAGAAAAGATAGTTTCAGAGAATCTACTTCACTATTGAGCTGATTTTTGTACGTAGAGATTGGAGTATGACAACCCTTCTTCCCTGCTGCATGGTGGTTGATTTCACCCTTTTTGCGTAAAATGTTTTACTTTATAGCCGCTAAATGCTACTAGCCTCTTTTTAAAGCTATCTCATTGTCATGTCACATCCTTCCTTCACACACATTCAGTGTTTGTCCTGTCTTCATCAAGAAGCAAACCACATGGACAAGAACTTGTAGACCATGGAAAGAAAAAACTGCCTTTAGCAGGCAGAAACCTTGAGTAGACCCAGGACACGAGGCGGGCGGAGCCTCTGCTTTGACTGGTTTTAGTGAGAAAGGGATAATAAGGAATGATATTCCTCCAAAGAAGAGAGTCTCGGTCTCCAATTTGTACCCTCTTTTCAAGTTATCAAGGGTGAATCTTGATATGAAATATTTCCGAGCCAGAACCAGAGAATGTAAGAAGTCAGATGGAAGTCCAGATGGAAGAAGAGAAACTCCAGCGTTTTGATTGTGTGAAAGAAAAAAAAAAAAAAAAGAAATAATGAAACGTGTCTGCTGGTAACCTGAAACCGGATTTCTTTTCACAGCTTCTACATTCCATCCTCTACCTTTCCTTTCTCCCTTCGACACGTTCGTTCCCGTCGCTAACTCATCTTTTTATGACGTCTCCTAAAACCGTTGAAGCCGCTTTGTAGCATAAATTCACTTTATGGAAATAGTTCAGGTCAAGAGAGGAAAGAAAAAGAAGCGATATATAATTACAAGAGTCGATTTTAGCACAGGTGAACAGAAGACAGGAACTCTTTTATTTGATCTGTGCGTTTATGGGTTTGAAACTTAAACCTCTTAAGACTAATGTGTGAAGAAATAACATTTCTATTACGGTTATATATTTCCAGTGGCTGTAAAAGACACTGGTTTTTGATTTAGAACGTCCACTCCATCCGATCTGTGTTATTAGTGATGGAATTTTCTTGTAATTTAAATTAATTCTAGCTTATAAAAGTTAATATGCAACGTAGAAATTTTGAAATAATAAATATTTTAAGATATTATCACTCCAATCAGCAATTTGAATTTAATTTTCCAGCTTTAGTGGTCAGAAAGCTTCCAGTAATGACTAATGATTTATTCCAAAGCTCTGTGAATGAACTTGCTTTTGTTAAGATGTGCTGTACAGATAAATACAGAATCAGTAATACAAAATAAATCAATTTTTCTGATTTAATTATATTTTTTTAAATTACGGATAAATTTGGACAAAATAGGACTCACAATATGAATCTATCTCAATTTTTTAACAACAAAATAATAAGAATATTAGATTAAATTATGTTTATGAATGATGGTAGATAATTTTGAGTGAGAAATATGAATTATTATCGACTCTTGGTCATGTTTTCAAACTAGTTTCTCTGTTTTGCTGCAGAATTACAGAAAAAATTCACCAGAATACGTTGACTTGTGGAGCGGATTCGAATGGTGGGATGAATCTGTGAATTATTCGCTCTGGACCGCCGCCTCGGTGAGAGAGAGAGAGAAGAGAGGGAGGGGAGAATCGTCAATCCATCCACGTCTGTAAGCCTGGAGCTCGGGGGGCCTGGAGCCTATCCCAGCTGACACCGGCCAAAAAGCAAGATACACCCTGGACAAATCGCCAATCCGTCGCGGAGCCAACACACGAAGACACAAACAGCCATTCACGGTCAGGATGACACCCACAGGTAACTCAAAGTGACTCAGACTCCAACCGAGAGCCCCCCCCCCCCCCTTTGGTCGGGATTCAAACCCTCCACCTCCTCTGGCTGCCGCCACCAGGCGACAGCGGCGACCACAACCCAGAGGAGAATCAGATAAAGTCATTCTGCCATCGTTTCACGTTAGCGATGAGCTAAAACACAACATTAACACACACACACACACACACACACACACACACACACACACACTTTCCAGGAAAGCACCAGAGAAGTTTTCCCATACGAACGCAGGAAAATCCCCACACATCCAGCGGATTTTGACACAAACGCTTATAGATTTGCATATATCGCGGCGGACGGCGCTGTTTGGCCTTGCTGGAACGGCGGCGCCCTTCTCGTTTTATTAATCTATATTTTAAAATTTATGTTTCATGGTCATATAAATCGCACTTACATGTGGAGTGGTAATGAAACTGTCTTCTGACATTCTTCGGCCATTTGTCACGTTGACGTAAAACACCAAGTTACAAATATTAGAACACGAAGTTCAGCTCCAGTGACTCATCCGTACGACATGGCTCAGACTTTAACACACACACACACACACACACACACACACACATGCATACACACATGCATATGCCGGCGGCGTCTAAAACGGGATTAAAGCTGCAGAAATGCACACCATGAGGTATGTTGGGTTTGTTCAGGGGGGGTACGCCTCCTTTTATTTTACTTTTTTCCACTTTTACTGGAAAATAAATAAATAACTGCATTTAAAGACAAATAAAATCCTCCTTTCCTGCGTGTAAAAACACATTTTGGTGTTTTTTACGGTGACACTCGGGGGGGGGGGGAGTGATTTTTGTCATTCGCAACAACCTCACAACCCACACAGTCGCCGATAGAAGCCGTAACCTCAGCGGGGGTGAGAGGCTGCGGGTGTGGGGCGGGGGAGGGGGGAGGTGAGAGGTCGTTGTGGGGTCAGGATGGTGTCTTCACTGTCAACACCGAGCAAAACCGTTTGTAGGGAAGCTGGACTTCCTGTCGCAGAATAAATCGTCTCTCTTGGTCGCTTCCATTTAGGCCGACCCCTCCCCCTGGGGGTTATCATCCTCCGCTGGAGGGGGGCCTCATGGGAGATGGCGTGAAAGGCTTCTGGCGATATAATGTTGATGTTCCAAGTGCTACGTCTGCCCTAAAAGCACATGGAAGGATGCCATCATCCTTTTTTGACACCGGCCTTCATCCAGGTTTAAGTTAGCTCGCATCGAGATGATTCGAGCTAACTTAAACTCAACAGCTTGAAGGAAGTTTTACAAGTAAAAAAGAGAATTGACGTCTCAACCACAAGGAGAGATTTAATCTGCTGTTCATGTTGTGTAACTACAGTTCAGACATGTAATCAAAGGCCACCGTCTGCTCCCGATGGAACGGAGAAAAGTTTTCCGCTCTAAAACGTCTAAACTCCCGCGTCGATGGAGACGCAGTGACGTCAGAGATGAAGGAAAAACTCCTCAAGACCCATCACTTCAAGGAAAGACTGATTTTATTTTACTGCAGCGCCGCGATCGTCGATAACATCTCGTGAGAAGGAGCCTCCTTCGCTTTCAGGTCGGTTGACATCAAGATAGAGATCCCCTTGCTTCTCCCAGAGAAGGTCAGAGATGACATCTCCGATACTCACAAGGCTCCACAGTCGTTATCCCGCCGTATCTTTCCGATTTGCTGATTTTATGGCAAAACTCAGTCTGTAATGTCAAAGTCTGGCTTCCCCCCCCCCAAAAAAAGTGGTTTAATTCATCTTTACAAGGGTTAAAAAAGACCAAAAGAAAGACGTTAAACACATAATTCCTTTCTTTTCTGTGGTGATAAGGCACAATTACGTCCCAATTGTAACCATGAGTTTTCAATTCTTGGTTTCCATTAATCAAGATTGTTGTGGTCGTGATCTGGGGTCTCTCAGCTGGACCACCACAGGGAATAGAACTCTTTTTTTTTTTTTTTTAAAGCCTTAATTCTATGGCTTGTGTTTCTAACCAGATAAAGCAAAAACAAACCAAAACAAGAAGAAAAGCAAGAGGAGAAATAAGTGCGGTAAAGTTAGGATTAGTTAATCTGAGTCATTCCTTATTAATCCACTTATAATAAATAAGTTTTTACTGTTTTATAATACAGAAAAGGTGGCAGGAAACCAGCAATGTTGAAACCGGGATGACTTGTCGCCTTTCACCGCACCATGAAGACGACCATTAAAAAGCTTTTCTTGGCGTATTTCTTTCACTTTAATATTTTCTATCATTGTTCATTATTATTATTGCATAGAGAATCTAAAGGCCTTCTGTATGAATGAGTTATATTGGTCTGAAAAAAAAAAAAAAAAAAAAAGAAAAGTGAATGTACCTTGGCTGATGGAGATAGAAAAGGTTCCACAACTTGAAACTGATGTGGAAAAAGTAAAAAAAAAAAAAAGTAAGTGGAAAAAGTAAAAGGTGTGGTGTCCTGGTGACTCAGAGGTTCTGACCCGCTAAAGACCCGGTTCTGGGTTTCAGTCCAGAATGACAACCGGTTTGTACCAGTGTAGCTCCACAAGATGGATCTATGGATAGATCTCACAGGGATTGTGTCTCTGTGTCTCTATCTATCTCGAACGATGGTGAGAGAAAGAGGATGAAGAGCAGAGAAGCGATAAAACATACCACGAAAACATGAATTTATATTGTTTTATTACATAACAGAAGTGACAACACAAACTGCACATTTGCAAAAAAAAATAAAAAATAAAATATCATCGTCACCACCGGGTTGTTTAGTAACTCATCTTTTCTACTCCTGCTTCATAGGATATGAAGGAGACAAGACTTTCCCTTTGCCTGTAGGATAATTGGTGTTATGAGAAGAGGAAATTGTGGGTCAGGAGGTTCACCGTCTCTTTTTCTGGAACAAAGATATGAAGAAAATAACGAAAGGAAGCAAGAAAACAAAAAGCGACTGGGACGGGCAGCAGGTGCGTTTCAATGCAATGTTTATTTTCTGTGTGGCCCGTCCAAGAAGCGCCGGAACCGGGACGCTGGAATCCCCGGAGGCTGCAGCGTCGACTTTTATTGGCAAAAAAAAATCTCACCTTTTTGGCTTTTGAAGGGGCAGCGTTTGAAAAAATAAAACTAAAATGTTCACAGTGGGTTCGTCCCCCCCCATTTGGGGTGAGGGGCGGGTGAGAAACCAACATCCTAAAACCCGTGTGAATAGACTAAACGTTTCTTTCTTATTCGACACACCCACATGACATCAGCAAAAACTGACAAATGTGATGAGTCGTCGTCGCTCCATGCCTTTTTTTAATGACCTTGTAAAACATAGATGTAAATTTAGAAACAAGTCTGAACAATGTTTTATTGTATTAATGGAACAAAGCTACAGGTTGAAAACTATTGCAGCAAGTCTGGGAGAAATATTTTAGATGAAATCATTTTAAAAAAAAAATTTGACTGTGAGGATTTAGCGTTTGAGCATTTAGTTGTTTTTATTCATATATTTAAACCAGTTTAGACTGGTCGGTGTGCAGTTTTACCTTATGGTGGCCCATTACAGACATTTACCCCCTTTAAAATACAGTATTTTCCGCACTTTAAGGTGCACCTAAAAGCCTTTAATGTTATTAACAACTGACAGTGTGTGTTCTAATCTAGTGCGCCTTACATATGAAAACAGTTTTAAAATGGGATATTCATCGAAGGTGCGCCTTATAGTCTTTCAGAACTCTATCAAGACCCAGAATGACCAACACAATGAACAGAGTTCAGTGTTCTAGTGATTATTATTTTGCATCATATTACAAAAGTTGACGTTTTGTGAAATAAAACAAACAAACACACCACAGTTTACACATTAAGCACAAAAAACAAATATGACACTTTTTGATTTGGTATTTTAACAGCACTCAAAACGTGACTTGTGCGTCTCTGCCGCTTTAAGACGCGTTGACGCGCAATTCAGATTGTGTGTCACTGTGTGCTCTTTATTTCCCGCGTGATGTGTGTGTGTGTGTGTGTGTGTGTGTGTGTGTGAGTGTGTGTGTTTGACTGAACCGTGTAAATAAGACAGCGGTGCGTGTCGCTTTAAGACTCGGTCCACGGGTGGTTTCTTGATATTAATAGAGCTGCTGTGTCTTCCTCTTGTGACGTAATGCCACAGCCCACAGAGAGAGAGAGAGACAGGCGGAGAGGTCCTGTCACAGCAAAAAGCGATAACACTAGTCCGAACTTAAAAAAAGAAAAAAAAAAAAAAAAAGAAAAATAATAATAATAACTATCAGATAACGAGCTGCGCTGCCGCGGTTCGGCTAAATCCGGGCTCCATACTAACATACTAAAACATCGGAACCAGATCCAACCTTAAACCAGACTTGAATCAGTCGGTATTAATGTCACCGCGTAGCCTTAACTGTCTCTCTTTCCCTCTCAGAACCCAAGACAAAAAAACAACAACAGCAACAACAACAACAACAACAAACCATCCAAAGACACAAGTCACCCCGTCCGACATCCTCAACAAACAAAAAAACCCCTCAAAGAGGCGATCCATCCATCCATCCAGCCAACCAGCCAACCAGCCCAGCCAGCCAGCCAGCCAGCCAGCCAGCCACCATCTTAACAGGCTGCTTGACAGAGACACACACTGAGGGAACAGAGGCTAATGCGTGTTTTGATCAACAGGTAAGAGGCACCTAGAAAGAGACGCACCGGGGCCGCGGACGCGTTCGGGCGCAGTGACGTTTGGAAAATAGAATAAACGGCATCGGCGGTTTTAGAGAAGGAGGTGGAATAGGAGGAGAAGGGAAGAGGGGAGGGGGGGGGGGGGGACGTGCATGCTCTCGGATGAGTCGGGGGGGGTTGGATAGAAATGGGATTTGTGGCTCTTGAATATAAAAAAAAAAAAAAAAAAAGGGAAGGGAAGCCGGGCTCCGAGCGGTGAGTTTTTTTGTTTTTTTTTTTTTGTTTTTTTTTTTGGAGGCAAGAAATCTCGCCCTGTGACGCCGCTTGTAGTTTTTACGACGGACGGCAGTCGGTTTGCGTCTTATGTAACTAACGGCGTCGGTAAGGAAAGAGGGATCTGCTGTGAATGAGAGAGAGAGAGAGAGAGAAAGAGGGAGGGAGAGAAAGATCAGCGGCTCTCAATTCACATGGCAGTTTACGCACAGAGGTTAGGACACCCAAACGCAGCACAAATACAAACTTGGGAGGGGGGAAAAACGGCTTCTGCTGTACACACCAGCAAAAAAAGGGGGACGCGGAGTGACTCAAGTAGGTTTGTTTTAAGTTTTTACTTCTTTTTTTTTTTTTTCCTCCCCTCCTTTCCTCTCTATCTCTCTTTCTCCCCCCCCCCCCATCCTCCCCACATTTATTTCCGATAAGAACTGATAGAAGCCGGCGTGAGTCCGTGATTTGTGTAACGACTCCTTTATTCTTCTTCCAGTTTTCATTGATAACTTTCCCATCACTGTTTCCGACTTCAAACGCGATCAGTCAAGTTCAGATTTCACCGATCCTCAATAACCGAATGACGCACGACGCGCTGAAATAAGGTGGGAAAGAGTTTGGGTTTTTTTTTTTTTTTTTTTTTTGGATGAAGAAGCTCTTATTATTAAGCGCTCTTTTACAGCCGATGTGGCGCTGTTTTTGCACCTCTTTCATTGTTAGGAAGCTGTCGAGCGCATGGTGGATTGTCGTAAAAACATCCTGTCTTGTCAACTTGAAAGGACAACAAGTACTTCTGAGCGCAAAAAAAAAAAAAAAAAGACGCGCATTTATTTATTGGCTTGTTGTTGTTGAAACTTTTCTTGAGTGATGCTGGGAAGCCCTGACTTGCATTCTCACTCAACTCTTTTTTTTTTTTTTTTTTTTTTAGAAAGTTGCCCCCCCCCCTCATCCCACCACCCCTCCCGTTGTAAGAAACTGTGATGTTCCTTTGAGATAAGGGAGCCGGGGTAGGCATGACAACTCTGTGGGGAGAGCGGAGTATGTGAAGCCAGCACAATGAGGCACACACTGCGAGGAAGCTTTTTACATAGTCCTTCACAGTTTCTCCAAATCTGGCCCCCCAGAGGAAAAAAAAACAACAACAAAAAAAAAAAAAACCTCGGACTTTTATTCAAAAGATAACCTGAACATTTTTTATTTATTTTTTTTAAAAGCAGAGCAAGCTAGACTTTAATCTCACCCCAGTCTTGATCACAGTAGTTTAAAAAGAAGAAGCAGGCAGATTTATTGTAGGATTAATTCATTCATTCATTCAATGTGAAGTTACACAGACAATATTTTATAAAAAGTGATTTTAAAAGGCATTTTTTAAAAAAATATTCTACTTCAAAAATTTTGTATTAAAAGGTATACATTCTAAAGATTTCTGTAACAAAAAACTTCCCACTTTTGCGCCTGGCAGCAGAGAAAAAGGTTCCACACGCGTGTTTTCAGTCCATAAAACCGCAGGGATCAGTGGAAGAAGAAAATATTAAGGGACAATTTATGATTTAGGGAACTTTTACGACTTTAGATGTGACCCGTTTGCACTTTTTTTTTTTTTTTTTCAAAGTGAAAAACTTTTTTTTACTTCAAGGAACGGATGACCGTCGAAGCCGCGTACTGTACCTCGTGTGTGATGTGTTTGATAGAGGGTGGGAGCTTTTTTTTTTTTTTTTTAATTTTAAGAAGCTGGTGTGTTGAAATCAAATTGAAAAAAATAATCAAATTTAAAAACAGGCAAATTTTTAAATATTTTTAAATTAATGATAATCACTATATTTGTGACTTGCAGCTGTTTGGGAAACTTTTTTTTTTTACTGTTTTGACCAAACATTGAAGATATTGATTGATAGATTGATTTATTTTCAAACTGAAGTCAATTTTTAAAAAAAGAAATGGAAGTACTTTTTTAGTCGATGCATTTCATTGCATTGGGTTGGTATTATTTTCTCCATCATGCCTGTAAAGGTCACACGCCTCAGATCCCACACGGATATCTGCTTAACGTCCGAATTATTTGCTTACATCCACAACTTTTTGCGCTTTTTGCTGAAACTTTCCACAGAACGTTTAAGAATCTTCTTAAATTCTCAAGACGAATCCATGCAGAACTTTAATAAAAGAAACGTCCACTGGATATTATTGTATCTCACGGCCTTGTTCGGAGCTGCTATTAAACGTCAGAACAGTTGACGACTTCCTAAAGAGAACTCCTGCTTGTAAAACTTTTTTTCCCAACATAGTGGGAGAGATCACATTAGTTTTCTCGTGTGTGTGTGTGTGTGTGTGTGTGTGTGTGTGGATACAGCCATGGTTTCTACTCATATGGCTGCAATATGTGAAGCCTCTGCGGTGGAACTGGGAAGAGAGAGAAAGTTTGGAGAGAGCGAGAACACATGGAGAGAGAAGGGGAACTCAGAAATGTCCTGTTCGACTAGCTGGAATGTATCTTCTGTGTTTTATTGATGGTTTGATGTTCTGTAAGACACGCGGAACAACTGTAGTGATTTTGTGGGCTGCCATACGCTTTTCTCTGGTCGTGTTGAGGCAGCGCCGCCGTTACGAGGGAAAACATTTGAGGTGGAGCGAAAAAAAAAAAAAAGGCCAGACGCCGTCACGTTCCAGAGGGGTGGAACGTGATCGTTTTTGAGGCGATACCGCTTGTCACTAAAGGTTTGTCAGGCTTCATCCTGGCTACCTGGGATGGAACCTTCCTTTATTTGGGAAGGGGGGTGGGGGTGGGGTTGGGGGATTGATTACCCTTCACATCTGTCCATACTTTCAACCGCTTCCTCTTTCCTCCATTTATTTTCTCTTACATCTCGGGCCTCGGGTCTCGAAAGCGTCGTAACGTGCTAACGTGCTAACGTGCTAACAAATGAGGCGTGATTCCGTCACTCCGTCACTCGGGAAGAGATCAACCCTCTGAAATCAGTTGAGTTGAATATTTCTTTGCATTGTTGGGACGTTTTACCCCCACTCCTTGGCTCCTTTAATTAAATAACACCCCCCACCCCCCGTTCAGCTGATATTGATAATAAGATCGGATTGAAGGTGGTGATTGTTCTTCTTCATGTGGATGCACACATCTCATTTACTTCCAAACTTCTGAATTCAATTTTTTATAACTGTGAACTGTCTCAACTGGCGCTGTTTCCAATAAGCAGGGGAGAGGGGGTGGGGGTGGGGGTGGGGGTGGGAAGATAGCATCTATTTGAGCAATCAGCCGTTATTCATCTCCACCCCGCCTGCAGTTCAGATAAAGGAAAGCCTCCATTTGTCACGGATAGATGGTTTAAAGAAAATACCTTTTTCTGCCACCGCCTGGGCTCAGATTCTCAGAGACTCTCACTTCTCTGCTAAGCAGTCTTGAGTTTTTTGCTAAAATGCCCCCCCCAAGACGCAATCCCTTTTTGTAAGTTCTCCCCCCCCCCCGCCAGAGTGTCACGTTGTGACGGCCGTTTCTTTCCTTTGCATTAGCGGCCGCTAACATGGGTGACTCAGGGCTCATTCCCCCCCCCCCCCCACACACACACACACACACCCCAAACGTTTACTGGAAGTTGCTCTGGAAAAGATCGTCTGCTAAATGCCCCAAAATGTCATCCCTGCTCTGCCTGTGGTTTTCGTGCAGCCTTGTTTAGGCTTGAGTTTGTCTCTAATGTTTTTGGTCTTATTTTAGTCCGTCTTTCAGACAGCGCTGCTTCAGATAACTGGCATATGGTCCTGGTTTAGGGTGAAATCATTCCTTCTTCCCCCCACATTTTTAGTTTTTTTTTTTTTTTTTTTGGGGGGGGGGGTACAGGGGGCAGACAAATCCTAATTATAGGACAATTTTTCTTCCTTTGATGCCAGAAACGAAATAATCTTTCTGTCACAATAGAGCAGACACCGATAGACGGACGGATTTAGGGGGTATTCTGTCGCAGGCGGGGCCGGGGCCGGGGGTGGGGGGGATCTTATGGGTATAACGGGCTAGACTGTCGCCAAAAAGGTTGCGTGTTCAAATACCCACAACCACCTGCTTGTAACTTCTGAGCCCCCCTTTTCCTCAATGTCTCGTCAAGGCAGGACCTCCACTGAGGAGGAAGTAATGTTGTCTAACAGGAAATGGTTGTGACGTTTCTTGACAAGGCGTTGTGCAAATCAGGAGCGATCACCGCCGGTTAGAAGGTAACTCGAAGACGAAAGAGAGCGCAGGGGAGAAGGTAAAGACCGTCGGTGGTTAGAGACAGTCCAGTTTTCTCAGTTTAAGCAAATATATATGTAATATAAAGCAGATGATTGGTGCTAATTGAACCTGCTTTTTATTTTACGGCACCAGACAGATCTGGAAAGGACCTTAAACCCGAACTCGACTGCCTTGCTCTTGGAATTCTCCCACTTCCTGTGCACCCAGACTTCCACTTATCAATCACCGCTCACCTGACCCTCCCTTCCTTCCTTCCTTCCTTCCTTCCTTCCTTCCTTCCTTCCTTCCTTCCTTCCTTCCTTCCTTCCTTCCTTCCTTCCTTCCAAAACCGTGTTCGATATGAGTTTTTTTTTTTTTTGGCAAAAAAAGATTTCAACTTAAAACAAACCCTTTAACTCCTCGCGGTCCAGGAAATGTCATACTTCGAGCACACGGACGTACGCACGGACCCGCGCTTCTCGTCTGCAGCTTCTGCAGGTGTTCCCCCCCCCCCCAAGTTTGAAGGGTTTACAAGAAAAGGAGGGTTAAAAAAAAAAAGAGTTCAAGTGTTACTGAGTGTTTGTCATTAGTGGGGAAAAAAGTAGTTTTCTTGTAAATAGCTGGCAGGAACTGTCTTAAAGTCAAAATGTTGGTGTGACAGACATGTTAATAAGGAATGTCTGGAGAGCCCTGGTTTTACCTTTGCCTTATAAGACGGTGGGAAATAGTTTCTGAGTGTTGGACCATCGTCCGTCAGCCTATTTACACTCTGACGCCGCATTAAAAGTTAAAGGCAGGTCTGATTCATGTTGTCCACTGGCATTGTGGGTCTTGTTGTGGTAATAGGCCATAAAAATTCCCGTCTTAATGGCTTTGCATTTGAAAACGGATCGCCTCATTAGAAGGTAAAGCTAACTTGTAACTGACAACGATAAATACTGAGCTAAAACCTACGGTCAGGAAAAAAATCATTAACGGAGGGAATCGATTACGATATTGAGGTGAATTATCGAGGATTTGCCTTTTGTAAATTTTTAATCCTTGCATAATTAATTTGAATGCAGTCCAGTGTGGATGTGTTTCTCACATCAACAGTGTTTCTGATTGGTGGAGAGGTCCAAATGTCTTTGCAGCTGATAAATATCAGGACAGTTTTCCTGGTGATGTCAGCACACAGTTAATACGGAGGAAACTTTAAAAGTTTTTTTCTGCCACCGCTGTTGTTATTTAATTGTTTTTAGAATTCATAAAAAAATATGAAATGACCCAACAACACAAAAAATATAATCCAAATTTCACTGCATTAAAAAAAAAAAAATCATATTGATTAGTTTGTGCATTAGATCATTAGATGGTTAATTGATATTTTGTGGTAGTAAATAAAAGAAATAGTATGTTTAAAATACTTTTCATAAGAAGATAAAAATACTATAAAATATTTTTAAATATATAAAAACCACACACACACACACACATATGTATATATATATATATATATATATATATATATATATATATATATATATATATATATATATACACACACATACTCAAAAACAACTTTTAAAGCTGTAAAAAAATGCATTGAATGATTCAAACTGTGCTGAGGCCTCATCTGTAATCTCTCACAGTTTTCACCCAGACGGCGAAAAATGATCTACGGAAAATCTGATCGTGGCACAAGTGGCATGAATCTGAATGAGATTTATATCACATGGTCCTTTGTGTCGGAGCTGCAGAAGCAGCTCGACACACAGGACTCCACCATCTTCCTCAAATACGTTGCGGTTTTTCTTCATTCTGTGAGAATTTTCTGCAGCAGAAGAGCAAAATTTTTTTTTTTAAATTAAGGATGCTACTTGTTGAGACTTTTTGAGTGTGCAAAATTTCACCTCATTACTTTAAAATTCTAGCGAGATATTTTTACCTTCCACTCGAACAGTTTTCATGTTTGCATGAGTTTAATTTTTTTGGAGAGGAAAGGTGGGGCCTCGGTAATCCATCAGATTGTGGCGGTGACCTGCGTCGTTTTGACAGGATGGAGCATCTGCAAAACATTTAAGGTCTACCACACTTTAAATTCTAATCTGGATTTAGGTGATATTCCAGATTCAGTTTGTATAAACTCAGATTAAAGGAAGAAAAGTTGAAAAGTTTGCTTCAAATTTGTTATACCTGCAAAAGTTCTTGTGGTAAAACCTGACAAAAATCCAAAATACAAAGAAAAACGTCCCTTTTTCTTGAGTATCTATCAGACTGACGTGACTTCTAGAGGCGGGTTTTCATCGTCTGGGTCTCTTATTGTTACGAGAGTGGAACTGTCCTGGGACCTGACATAATGGGGGGGGGAACTGAGCTGCCTTGGCGGAGATCTGCGCTCTGTGGGTGATGTCTAGTTACAGGTTTAAGGTCTGTATTTTATCAGCACGCTATAACGGGTGTGACACATGAGCGCCGTCTCCATACGCCGCATTTCCTTCAAGCGTCTACGGAGCCCAAACGCCACTGAGGAGTTACTTGTGATGTGGTCGTTGTCGTCTGTTCACATGGCGACTTCAAAACCCCGAGCGTCCGCTGACTGATCGCTGCTGATGGACGTTTTTTTTTTTTTTTTTTTTTTTTTTATCGCCGGCGGTAACCGACCGCCGTTATCTCGGTTACGGTCGATGTGACTCACCGATTGTTTGTTTCAATCCCGGAAGCTCGCCGTTTGTTCCATCAGCAGGGAGCTGCTGATTCATTCGACGACTTGCACGTTTTCAAGGCCTCTTCCTCGCTTTTTTTTCTGCTATTTTTGCAGCAATGCATGATGGGAAAGTGTCTTTATTTATTTGCTATTGTGCTTTTTCCTGATCACAATGACTTCACGTGGCCTCGGTGTGTTTTTTTTTTTTCTTTTCCGTGGCGTTCGATGTACAGCCGCCGCCTCTTTATGTCTAACCATGAACTATGATGCATTTAATGTTGTAGGAAAATACCATTCCCATTTCTTCTGAGAACCTACATACCTGGTGGGGAGGAGGGAAAGGGGCGGGGGGGGGGTATTTCTGCCCCTCGCTTCATCACTCACACACACACACACACACACACACACACACACACACGCAGTCCCATTAGTATTGTAGTCTGGGATCTGGCTAAAACATCTGGCGGCTGAGTAACTTTTCAATGTAGTCTTTGTCCTCGCTGTGTGTGTGTGTGTGTGTGTGCGCATGAATTTGTGTGTCTGTCAGTGCGAGCGTTCGTATGCATGTGTGTGTGTGTGTGTGAGTGTGTGTAATAAGGGGCAGACTTTTTTATGGCGTCCCGTCAAATTAAATGTATGATTTAAACGGCTAACTAGCAGGATTTTTTTTTTCTTTCCTTCCTCCTAAAGCGAATCGCCACACCGGCCTGTGCAGATCTTTTTTTTTAAAAAAACACTTTTTTTTTAAGCGTGCCTGTGGCTTGTGTGGACTGATAAGACTAGAAAAGAAACTTTAAAGCATGGATCTGGTTACTGTAAATCATGAATGCCCCCCTCCAGCAGGGAAGATGCGACACCCGTCTTCCAACTCGCCTCTGGTCCAGCTTAACATTTGTTGCTCCAGTTCTGATTGCGGTTTGATGTCTCACCTGTTCTCTGCTGGGCGGGGGCCGTGCGGGGGCCTGGGCGGGGGCCGGTGCTCGGCTCTCTTGATGCTGTTAAATAATCTCGCAGCGGCAGCTTTGGGCTTTTACATGGTTACAGCTTGGCAGACAATGTATGCCTCCGGCCCGTCAGACCACATAAAGTTTGAGAGAAGCATGGGGGGGTGGGGGGTTCGTCCCCCTCCAACAGACCTTCTGGGTGCTAAATCGGCATATTTTGAGGTGCAGGATCAGTTTCTGCTGCAAAGAACTCTTGTTGACTTAATGAAATGTGGGATGTTATTTGACGTAAAACAACTTACTTTATTTACTTTAAGGAAGTAAGTAAAAACTGGGGGGGGGGGGAATGGAACCAGCATCATAGTTTCTCATGATCGGTTAATTATAGCATATTAATATTGTTTTAAATTCTCTTACAGTTGATCAAATGATTGGAATTTACTGTTAGAACGTCGAAATAAAAACCAATTTGAGTTTTGATGGCATGGGACGAGACGGTTGGAGACTTCACCGTAAGTTTTGGTCAAGCTGTGACGCCAAATAATTTGGATTTTATCAGGAAAAGAATCGTAAATTAAAATTCATCTTAATCCAATTTATTAGTAATAAAATAACAGTTTGTTACAGCCCATATCTGATCCTCTGTCCACACAGCTGACTTGCTTTAACAGTCTAGTGATTCCGATTTCAAAAAGAAATCTGATCAGTGTGAGTTTTTTCTTCACGTCTCTGAAAATGAACACAATAAAAAAAAAGTTGACTTGCTGCTTCTGTGTGTGTGTGTGTGTGTGTGTGTGTGTGTGTGTGTGTGTGTGTGTGTGTGTGTGTGTGTGTGTGTGTGTTTCTGAATTGTTAGTGTGTGCATGCATGGATAGATGGATGAAGGAAGGAGGGAGGGAGGTGGTGGTGCTTTTTTTTTTTTTTTTTTTTGAAATGGAAATGAAGGGGGCACACATCTGGGGGTCTTTGAGACTTTTGTATGCGTGTGGTTTGCAGTAAGGGGTGGTGGTGGTGGTGGTGGGGGTTTGAAGGAAGAATAGTTAGAGAAAGAGGGAAGAGGAAAAGGGTAGTCTCCTTTCTGGGGAGGGAGGCGGGGAGGAGATAAGAGGAGCGGGATCCGGCGGGGGTGTCTCGGTCGGCCGTGGCCCAGATGGAGACGGATGAAGAGATTAATGGGAGAAGGAAGTGAGACAAAGGATGACGGATGCTAATAAACTGGGCTCAGATAGGGAAGGAAACGGAAACGTTTAGAACAATGAGGTGGAAATGGAGCAATAAAGGAAATTTTAAAAAAAAAAGGAAAGGATGGATAGAGGGGGGAAGAGGAGTAGCTCATTTGCATAGACATAGAGGTGGGGAGGAGGAAAAATGGGGCCAAGAGATCACTCGCTATAGTCCAAAACTTTACGGCTGACAGTTAAATTTGCTGCCGGGGCCTGTGTGTGTTAGCGTGGTTCTGTGGGAGTGTGTGTTAGGGTTGATGGAAAATCACAGTTGGGGGTGCATAGCGTTTGCCCACCCCCCCCTCCCACCCCTACCCCACAACATGGCTTTTGGGCTTTTTTTTTTTTTTTTTTTTTAGTGCTTCACAAAGTTGTCCTCTCCCTTTTTTCTTCCTAGACCGGGATCACCTCGCGAACCGTTCCCCTCCGTTTTTTTTATCGCTCCCACTCGCTTTTTTTTAGAGGAGTCCGAGGGCGAGTTAAAACGATTACATTAAATTCCTGTCGCATATAAAAATGTCAGTTTAGTGTCTGAACTGTATTGGTTGGGAGGAGGTAGAAGAAACCGTTGCTGGGATGACGTGCCTTGATGGATCGGCTTCGACTCCCCTTTGCTTTTCTTGGACGTTCATACCTGTTCTAAACCAGAAACTGGTTCTGATAAGCGTCTTCACCAGATCTAAATGAAACCTCAGGGGACGTGTCTGTTATGAGATAAGGTGAACCTGTTGCTTCTCCATGCGTTTTTATTTCAAATTTTGAAATAATACAAATTTCTTGGTGTTTAGTTTGGCAGGGTGTGAAGTAGGGAAGTGATCTGGATTTATTTTTGCTTTGGCTTTAAATATTTGAGTCATGGCTTTGAGGGATTAGATAAAAACAAATGCTTCTTGCTGTATTTTTCAGGTTTTGGTGGGGGAACCACAGGATCTCAAATTGGTCCGAGGTTCTCCTGAGTAATATTTTTGTCAAAGAACGATGCAGCTTTGACACCGTCAAAGACAGGAAGTGAGAAAGTAGAAAGGGTGGGAATATCCAAATCGGATTTAACCAATGATCGACTCTCGGGATGAATCTGGACCACAAAAGGGTGTAATCAGGACAGCCAGGCCTTTTAACATTAAGGAACAGAAAGATAAATGGCCATTTCTGAGCCCGATTGGTTCGCGAAGAAGTCCGTCTGTCCATCTAGAGTGGTTGCTGAACTCAGTTCGGCCTAAAAGAGAACTTTTATTCTCTTTTTTAGTGTTGTTTTTTTTTTTTTTTTTCAACATAGACAACACTAAAACATTTTGATTGACGTCTACATAAAGTTATACATTAAACTCTTCGTATATCTTGAGCCGGACTTCAGCAATCGTTGTATTTTCCTCGCGATGGGGGTGGGGGGGGTGGGGGGGGGGTGAGGAGAACATTAGAAGCACATTCCGGTTTAACGTGGTCTGGTTCAACATGGCTGTAAATCATATCTGAAACAATCACAGAGAACTCCTGGTGAAAGCAGATTTATCAGTGCTGTCACACTTGATTGCATGAGTCGGTGTCGGTGTACCCGGATGTAAAGTACGAATACTTGAATCTTCGTGGCATGTGGCGACTTCGTTCGCCCGACGGTCCAGCCGCGATCAGAGGACTGTCAGTCACGCTCCTTTGGTCTAGGATTTCAAAAATAACTGTAATCGATGGCGGCTTTCGTTTGATATGATTTGTGGAATCAGTTAAGTCTGTCTCAGATCAACAACGTGTCCTTGGAAATATTGCCGCGTCGCCTGACAAGCAAAGGATGCCTCGGAATTCGCTGTCCGGATGGGATTTTTTAGTTTAACACAAGAACGCATCAAAGAAAAAAACAAACCTCATAGCTCACAAATATTGAGATGTTGAGTTATGTAAAATGTTAAATTGCTTTGAAAAGTCGCCATGAAAGAATTTGGCAGAGGCTCGCGGCGAGTCCATCCCTGTAGTGACATCGCCGAGGCCGAGATGCCCAACGGCGTACAGCGGGGAAGCTTCGCTTGGCCAGCGTGCCGATAGAAAGGCTCTGGTACGGAATATAAAGTCAACATTGTGGGTTAAAAATGTTCCGTCGTGTGTTTGTTCGCGTTATCCGTGTGTGTGTGTGTGTGTGTGTGTGTGTGTGTGTGTGTGTCCCTAAAGTTTGTCCAGACATTTTTCCTGCCAGGCCGGCCGCTTGCAGGAAGCATCCGATTCTCCAGGCGTGTGGAAAGTGTGTGTGTGTGTGTGTGTGTATACGTGATAGAGAAAGTTGTGTTGTGATTGTGAGTGTGTGTGTGTGTGTGTGTGTGCACCGCTGATGTAATGCAGCGACATACACGCACACACACACACAGGGGTGTTTGCATCCATACGTATGTGTGCGTTTAAAACTAACAGATAGGCCTGGCGGACCTGTGCATGCTAATGAGACATGCTGTGTGTGTGTGTGTGTGTGCGTGCGTGCGTGTGTGTGTTTTCTGGCAAAGCTGCAGTTTTGTTTTCCGAATTTTTGGGGGGAAAAGACAGCGATGCTAACGTCAACAAGCAGCATGTTGATTTATGCAGCTACCGGTTCCTTCCATTACGCCTCCGACTGCTGCTGAAGCAAAGTTTGTTCTCCGTTATGTTTGAATTTTTGCCACCAAGAGCAAGTTCTAATTAAACAGGTGGGTTTTTATGCAGCTTCCAGTTACATGTTATTCTACATTTAAGGCGGGACGTTAACGTTTGTCCGTCTCGACCAATGGAGAGTCTTCTCCCGGGACCTGCTGGAGGAAGAGGTTTGTCAATGCTGACGTTTCCTGAGCAAAGGAAGGACGGCGTCCAGTTTAAAATCCCCTCTATGCATTGCAAACGCTTAACCATTGGTTGATGGCATCGTCTGATTGGATGAAAAGGTGTCTGAAACCGCGTGTCTCCAAAAGTTGAAGACCTTTTCTTGAATGAACCAGACCACGTTGGAGGTGGGATACAGGATCACCGGTCTCACATTGAACTGGTCGTGCGAACGGGGATAGTGTCGTAGCTCCGTCCGTGAGGTGCTAGTCAAGAAACAATTCCAAACCAATCAGATGTAATTACTCCCAGGTAGCCTCGCCTCTTTTTTCATGATGTCAAATTTACTATTCTTCAAGAAGGAGCGATTATCTTCATGAAACTAACGTCATGTTTAAGAGCTTAACGGCGGCTTAGTATTTCGAATGATGCCTCACCCTTCAGATGTGCTAAACCGCACTCCCCAGGAGGAAGTCGACCATTTGATAAAAGATTTAAGATGCTAAAGGACACAGGGAGGAACAGACTATCTGGAACAAGGAAGTGGCACCGACTCGCAAACATGTATTAGTGTTTGTGCCGGGACAGACCACACCCTCAGCTCAGGCCCCAACAGTTTAAGAGATCTGGTTGATCGAGGTGAATGATTCACCTGATTTGCGGCCTGAAAATCGCCATGACAATGCATTATTGTGTGGCCACAAAAGTCGATAGAAGAATTCCTGCTTTGTTCTTTTTATTGCTGCCAGTTTTAAAGCAAAGAAACCAAACAGGAAACACCATCCGAACCATGTCTGTTTGGAAGGTCTATGTTTGATAAGGATATCAAGAAGCTAGTATAAATAGGTAGCACAAGATGCAGAGTCTTGGTTGATGGTAGTTTTAGCCTTATCGACACGAGCGTTTATCTCGATGTGACTTTTAAATTGGCTTTGGAATAAGATGAGGTGTTCAAAGAGTGTCAAAATACCAAAGAGGAAGAGTCTTGGCTCATTTTTCTGTTGGGTTTTCCTTCGTTTCTGATCTTCAACCCAATGGAGAAACGACAAACCCAGTTCTTCCTTGGTTTGTGAGTCTATTGCAAAGTAATGGGGAAACAATTCGAGACATAGAAAACAATTACAGCCCACATTAACACGATTGTCAAGGAATCTATTTTTAATTCCCTTAAATTGATTTGTCTGGAGGGTGAGATAAGTGGGTGCAGACGCAAAACGACTTCCAGATGAACTGGCAGGATTATTTTCAAATGCAGTTTTGTTTTTTCCCCCGTTATAATATTTTATTTCTATTTGAAACAAAAACCCCAAATCAAACAACTTTTTTTTTTTAAGAACGACCTTAAAATCCGCTGTCTAATCACGTCCGTCTGGTTGTGATATCTGATTTTCTGTCTCTCCTTTAATATCTTATGGTTCTTTTTGAACATCATGCTTTGTGAATTTTAAAAAATCAAAACAACTAAAAAAACAAAACAAAAAAAGGGACCTATAATTTTCATTTGTAACATTTGATTTAAAGTCTGTGCGGTTTCCTGTCTGCCCAACGAGTAAAAAGGCGGAATGTGGAAGTGGAACTTCGTGACATGACATCTGAAAGCAAGCTAATACGGTTGGGTCGGTCTGTTTATTTATAGTGATATAAGATAAACTTTTATTTGTACATGCAAAGAACGGCATTGTGTATTTGGAACTCAAACTTGCAAAACTAACTAAAATAATCAATTTCAGATGGAATTGAGTTGAATATGAAACAATGTCCCCTCTGTTTTTGTAATTGGTGGAACATGGAGGTTAAGTCTGTCTATATAACATCTAAAAACGCAGTGAAACACATCAAAAAGGACGTTCAAAGCTCAACGTTTTCCCGCGGACAGAAGGGGAAAAAAAAATCACTCAAATGTGCGGAAGGAACGAGCGTAATTAGTTTGACCGCCATGTCATTTGAAACGGCATTAGAAATAACAAATCAGGAAACAACAAAAGATTGGAAGAAAGATAAATCTGAGGGTTTTGGCGTAGAAATTGGAGTTTGCCTGCCCCTCTTGTTTGCACGGTGTGTGTGTGTTTTGGTAGCAGTGATGCTGCCTAGTAAGTATGTGTGTAGGGGTGCATGCATGTGTGTTTGTGTGCGAGGATGGGGGGTTGGGGGGTTGGGGTTGGGGTAGTCAGTGAGTGGGTATTTGTGTGTAATCATGTACGTCAGGTCGTCATGAATGGTGTGTTTGAGACAGAGCGGAGTGTGGAGTTCCTCGGGCTGGACCAAATTGGAAACAGAAAAACAAACATTCCCTAGGAACCCCCCTCCCAACCCCATCCCTCGCTCTAAACCACCCCACCCCCCCCCACCCCCACCCCCAGTCTGCTGGCTAGTGGCGCAGTCCAACCTGTCTGAGACAATGTAACGGTCTATAGTCGGACCGGACCACACGCAGTCGCGGAGGGGGGTCGGAGTGTAGGAGGAGGCGGCTGTGGCTGTGGTGGTGGTGGTGGGGAGGAGAGGGGGCGGCGGTGAAGGTGAGGGGGGGGTGGGGCAACCTCACTGACAGTTGGAGAAATGGAAGAAGCATCTGAAAACGACAACCGGCTGATGAATGGATGGGAGAGACGGAGTGATGGAGAGGAGGACGAAGAGTTAAAAAGTTGATGCGTGTGAGACGTGGAGTTGGGTGAGATGTGAAAGTCACGGCGCCGCAATCGAGAAAAAAGTGGTAGATAAGCAGAAAAACAGAGCGAAGCGATGGAGTAAATGAGCGAGCAGCCGTTGGGCTGAGTCAGAGTCCCGCAGGGGGAAAAGACTCAGACTCTTAAAGAAAGAGAAAACACTTCTCTCTCCTTTTATTTCCAGTAAATGAGTCTCCCTCCATGTTTCGTCTCTGCGCCTTTTAAGTAAAAGGGAGCAAACGGTGGCTTGAAGGTTTAAACAAAAACGTTGTCCAGTTTAGGTATAAAGGAACACTTCTCTACCATTTATTTCCAGTAAATTTGTGAGTCTCCTTCCACGTTTCGTCTCTGCGCCTTTTAAGTAAAAGGGAACAAACGGTGGCTTGAAGGTTTAAACAAAAACATTGTCCAGTTTAGGTATAAAAATAACATCTAACTCCCACTTAAAACAACTGGACTGAGAAACATGCTTCAAGAAAAAGAAAAGTAAACCTGACAGTTTAAAGATGGGAGTGTCTGTGAAATGACTCATAATTTCAGTAATGACTCATAATGTGCTTTACTTTTCATGCTGGCAATCTTTTTCTTCCTCCTCCAACAGCAGATATCTCTCTTCCAGATAATGACACTCTGCAGCTCTCCACCAGCCGAAGCCGTTAATATTCAGTCTCCATTCCAGACGTAGATAGATCCGAACCCGGTGAGCCAATGAACGGTATCGGAACCCTTTTTCTTAGCATCAATTTCAGCTCTTTTGCTTTCCGGTTTGTTCCTTTTGAATTTAACTTCGGAGGGCGGAGGGGTATTTAAAGCTAATAGTTCTGTTCTCAAAGAGATACAGTAGAAGATTAACAAAAAAACACTCTGAATATAGACTCTACCCCGAAGACGGCATGAAGATTTGCATTTTATCCACCGCTGACACGCACCTACACACACACACACACACACACACACACACACACACACACACACACACCGCTCGGACCGACCCAAGGAAACTGGCTTTGTATAAATACAGACTCAGATTTAGATTTGTGGTCAGAGAAAGAACAAAGATGGATGGAAAGAAGAAGAAGGGGAAGGGGTGGCACTCGGAGAGAGAGAGAGAGAGAGAGGGAGGGTGGGGAGGTGGTACAAACACAGAGGGTGGGGTGATTTTTGTGGTTGGGGCAACAAAAGGGGGAACCGAGAACTGGAGATTCTGATATTTAGCGCTGGTAGGAGATTCAGTCGTCACCGATGCAGGAAGTCCAACATGTGGCGACGAGAAACGGATCATTGAAGACCGCCGCGGTCAGATTGGCCAAAAAAACCGGTCAATATCCAAATGGATTGAAAAGTAACGGTAGAAAGAGAGAGAGAGAGAGGAGTCGTGTGGGTACCGCTCGCCCCCACAGGCAGTAATTGTTCTTTAATTTGAATTCATTCCACGCGGCGTTATTAGTGGCTTCTGAACGCTGTACCGAAAGTATTTTACATAACTCCGTTACCACCGGTGGGTTTGTTTTATAGATAGATTTTATTACACAACATCCATTACCCCCCTCCCCCTTTATAAGCTACCCCCTCCCACTCCCCTCTTCTTCATACATACACCATACTGTACGTTCTTCCTCGCTTCGGTGAGACAGTTGTGACTGTAGAAGTAAAAGCCGGTCCACACGTTTTTTTTTTTCTTGACATTGTCAGCGGTTTGGCTTTAAACACATCCTCCCATACGGAAGACGTCATCCGTCAGCTATGGCGCGATAAAACCAAATTGGTGCATTTAGAGGTTTTGACTGGTTGGTTTCTCAGCGGGCAACGTGAATATTTTCGATTATGACCCGGCTTTGATCGCCATTCGGACCAGGTTCAGATGAATCCTGCAGAATAAACTTGCTTCTAAAGTCGATTGTGCTTCTGTCATGTTCTAGGTGGTTAAACGATGGCGGACGAGCGTGACTGAGGACCTAGAAAAATAAAGCCTGCGTCGAACTTCGTGCATGGATCTACCGCTCGCTTGATCGAACCCAAAGCTGCATCGCTGTTTTATCGCTGGACGAACGTTGACCAAAAGGTCGCGAATCCTTTAAGACTTCCTCGAGCAAGAGGGTTTTTTTTGTGTCATACTCACGGACCTGTGTGGAGTTACGATGGTGGGATAGCAGTTTGGACCCGACAGCCGCTTCCTGCTTCTGGTTATTGTGTGGAGTACAGAAGGCCGGCAGCGGATCTGTTGGCGCCTGCTGGACGGACCGTTGCGGCGCAGAGCTGATGCCAAGGCCAGGAGTCAGCCACGATGTTTTTATAACCTGATGAACAACAGAGGTAGGATGCATATGTTTTATGAACTGAAATTATTTTTATCCCATTTATGATTGTGTGTTTAAATTAAAAGTCTACCCGCTACGGTAGGATTGAGTAAATTAAGATTTCATTTTTATTGCATTTTTCAAACACAAACTTGATTACTAGCATGAAAAAATTATATTATATTATATTATATTATATTATATTATATTATATTATATTATATTATTTTGTATTTTTTTCTATCAAAATTGCAGCTATCTATGGATATTGGAATAATAAATGTGGTCTTATCATTTTTATCTATTTATTTATTTATTTCTCAAAACTTAAAAAGCTAACTACAAGCAACAGCGTGAGCCCGCCGGGGCCTGCACAGAAACGCTTTATTGCCTTCAGCCAAATAGCAGGAGATGTTTTTACTCAGACCAAATGACCGCCTGATTAAAAAAAAAAACAAAAAACAACGGCGTCTATGCAGAGCTGATGAAAAGCTGCTCAGTCATCACTGCGGGAGGAAGTGACGGCCTCGGCGCTGCCCGCAAGAGTTCTTCAGGTTTTCTTGTAAGGAAGGAAAAGCGTGATTACGATCCACTTTCATAACATTGAAGAATGTCTGTGACATTTTAAAACGACTCATGGCTGCACGGCAGTTTAATAATCCTTATAATAAAAAGACCTCATTAGTTTCTACA
>CM023622.1:17728659-17776159 GCA_013358685.1 Antennarius maculatus
ATACTGTGTGTGTGTGTGTGTGTGTGTGTGTGTGTGTGTTTGCCACTGGCCTTGGGTGTGCACATGATGTGGGTGTGTGTTTGTGTTCTTTGTCTGCGACAACAGCGTTGTAGCCAAGTGAACAAGTGTTAACAAGCTCTGTGCAGACTGTATTTATTTAATCCATATGCTGGTGAACTATACAGCTGTGTGCTGCTGCTGGTATGTCTGGAAGGAAAAAAAAAAACTCTCTCCGGTCGCAGCGGCGGCGGCGGCGGCGTCTGAGGTGCATTCAGTGTTTCTGCCAAGTCAGCTTGAATGTTCCTGTTGTGTTGAGAGAAAGTTTCTTTTAGCTTAAAGGAGCGTTTTTACTACCATGAGTTAGTCAAGGAGGTGACAAGCACTTATTTGCAGCGGTGAAGTCTCACGGTGTGTTCTTGCATCCTTTGCATTGTGGGAAAGGGTTGTTTTTTTGGGGGGATTTCTTGGTGATTTCTTCACACGTGACCCAATGTGGAAATCCTTGAAGGGTTTTCTCGCTCAGCCAGCAAAACCAAACGCAACAAAAACCAGACGGGGGTGGGGAAGGGCCCGGTATGCCGCTGATAGCGCCGCTGCCAGGTTGGGGACGAGCCCATTGGAGCACGCCGGATGGCGGCTAGCAACGCAAGCGGCGTATCCCCCCCAAAACCAGGCTACGGCGGCCAGGCTGTCTTGGCACCAGGTGAAGCGACTCGCCGGGACAATGCAATCAGAGCAGCATGGGGGGGGGAGCTTTGACAGATAGTTCCAACTAGTAGTTCTATCAGGTGCAAAGCCAAATACAAGCGAGTCAGGCGCCGTGCGGCCCGTTTCACATCACGCTGGCGTTCGTTTGACTGGGTTGCCAATGTGGGTGCAGTGGGAGTGTTGGTCTGGGCACCAAGCTGTCATCAAAGAACAAGCATCACCAACGAGACCCAGGATGCTGAGCGTTTCCTGTCTAGCGCAATTCTATTTCTTGATGTCATGGTTGCTAATGGTACAGCTACAGTAAGAAAAAAACAAAACAAAAAAAACGCCATTCCATCATGTCTTTAATTTCTTGCAGGTTGATTTGGACTAATGGTATTTGTAGGTGGTGCAAAAGTTAAATAGAGCAAATGAAAAAGAGAGTATTTGTCCCTGAAGTATGGAGCGTACTGGAAACGCAGCGCCGTGTTAAATGGTACGTGTCGTTTCTTATTAAAAAAGCCGCGCTCCTCTCCGCCAGGTGACTCAGTGTTTCTCTCTCCATTTCCGGCATTAAGTCCCACTGAAGTCACTTATTTTGTCTTAACAAATCACCGCTGAGAAACTCGACCTGGAAAAATCGGATGTTTTTTTTTTTTTTCCGACTCCCGCCACTTTTTTGAGATCGGCGATCGGCGGGACTGAAAAAAAGCAAAACGGCGTCAAATCCGACAGCCGATTTTCCTTTTCCGCATCCAATCGACAGTAAAGCCACGTGAGATGTTTCATACTGTTGAGGATTCTTGAAGGAACGTTTTGACAAGAAGGGATAGTGAGATATTTGGAGAGGAAGTTGATTGTAATTCAAGAAGTTCGTAGAACTACAAGGTCAAGATTTCAAGAGAAATGTGTTCAGTCCAGTCCTTCCAAAGGATTAGACAGGTATAATATTCTCAACTTTTCTTTTTTACACCTTTATTTTGCCAAATTACTTCACGTTGAGTCCGAAGAAAGTCCATCTTCTCCTTAGCATGTGTCTGACGAAGATCCGCAACTCCGATTTGTTTGTACGTACGACGTCTCGGAGAAGCCAATCTCTGCACAAAGCACATTCACCCCCACCCCCACCCCCCCCAGGAAAAGCAGATAACAGTTTATTTATGTTTATTTCAGGAGCGTTTCGACCACAGCAATCAGGTGTTAACGGTCAAAGCCGTTTTTCCGGGGGCCTAAATTAGTCGACCTATTACATTATCCATTCTCCCAGCCAGCGTCACGTCTGAGGAGCTCTGTTCGGCGCTGCTGAGGAGTTCCAGCTTTCCAGCTGCTTAACGCCGTGGATTTACATCCTCCTCCGTTGGAATAGTAAGTTGTACACCTACTTTTAGGCTGGGGAAAATAACTAACCTCTCTAATGGATAAGTGCCCCAGAATGCTTAATGCTGAGCCTCAGCATGTGTGTATACGTACGTGGTAATCTCCATGGCAGGTTCCTTTAGTGCCATTAGCGCGCCGCCTGAACAAGGCAGCAATTCATTCAGCAGGTTTAACTGTCCAGCGTGTGTGTGTGTGTGTGTGTGAGTGTGTGTTTATGTTGTGTGTGTGTGTGTGTGTGTGTGCGGCTGCGTGGCAGGTTTCTAGGTGCAGCGTGTGTGTGTGTGTGTTGTTTTTAGAGAATTGTTTCCGTGTGCCTGTCTGCACCATATGGCCCGATGTGGAAAAAAAGGCCCCTTTAGGGGACTGTTTGTATGGGAATATGTATGAGTGTGTGTGTGTGTGTGTGTGTGTGTGTGTGTGTGTGTGTGTGTGTGTGTGTGTACAGCGGTCTGGTCCACCCAGGGTGAAGCTGTAAAAACAAAAACGTCTTGAGAAAGTGAGAAAAAAAGAGACAACACTGAGCAGTGATGTCAAATACAACACAATTCACTTGTTCGCACACACACACACACACACACACACACACACACACACACACACACACACGCGCACACACACACACACACACACACACACACACACACACACACACACACACATGCGCATACAGACACACACTCTTTCTTCTCATCATTTCATCTCTCCTGATTTCTTTTTTCTGTTCCTGTGTGTTTTTTCCGCATCTTTATTTGTCCCCGCTCTAATTAGTGAGTCTAATGTGTTCCTCTATTCCTATTTCAAATAATTACTTTCACTTGAAATCATAATAATCGGACTAATCGCTTTAATTTTCCCCCCACTAATCACTTTCTTCGCCCTCCTTGTTGTTTATTTGTTTGTGTTGTTTGTAGCTCGTCGTTTCGTTTGTCTAATTGTTGTAAACCTCAGGGCTGTGGTGATTACTTCTGAGGTTAACGAGCTTCTGCTAACAATCACTTTGTTACTGATGCGCACACACGCACACACACACACACACACACACACACACGATTGCACGAGGATGTACGTTGGCGTACCCTGAATCAAGGATTAAATCCAATGTGCACAGATGTAAACACGTAAACACTTCCCTTCGAGGGTGTGAACACAACCAGAGACACGCAAAGGCGAGAAAATCAAACATTTTAAAATCATGAACGAAAGCGGAGCCTGAATCAAAAGGGAAGCGCGTCTTTAAAGACTTTTTATCTACTTCCTAAAAGCAGAATTCCTGGCGGGGATCGGCTCGTTAGACTCCTCACAGGATCACAAACCGCGATTCCTGATCTTCGTTTTGCAGCTGCATGAAAATGAAAACCAGTTAAGACAAGAAGAGGTCAAAGGTCAGCAGCATGCTGCTAATGAAATGCTCGCAGATAGCAGCGTGTGAACCCCCTCCTCCCAAAAACCTGTCTTTGAACCAACAAGTGTAGTACGATAGTCTGACGGAAAAGACTTTCCAAAAGTTGCTGGCTTTTTCCGTATTACAGTAATCACTCGCGTATTTGTGCTTCAAGATGCACGGCTTCACCACAATCTGGATTTTTAGGAGGTAGTCATGTGATACCAGATGTGAATGCTATTGGCTGACAGCAGCCGTGTATTAAAGAAACATTTAAAAGTGCTTATACAGTCTATAAGAATGTGGGAAAAGATAATGTAGGTATAGAAACAACCACCAGAGATGAAGATGAGTGCGATTGGTTGAGATTTTATGTGGCTCTATGTTATACTGATGACCTGGTTATAACCCCGCCTCACGCCCTGAATCGGTTGGGATGGGCTATGTACCCCCGTACGACCTGATGAATGAAAGAACGACAATCAAGAGTGTTCAGAGGACATGAATGTGATTTAACTTCACCGGAAAGCATCTTCATCAGCCCCCTCATCCTCTTTCAACGAACACATTCAAGAATCGGGATACTTGGAAGATGCTTAATTGCGTCGGCGTCCGTATCGAGTCTTAACCTCAGCCTTTCGCCGGTTCTCCTGGCGTGAACTCCTCTTTAATCTCCCCCTCTCCTCACCCCCCCCCCCACACACACACACCCTCCCTGCTCTCTCGTTCTCTCCCCGGTATCTTGATATGGTCTGTGTTCTGCTGTGACTTATAAACATTTACATTTCTGCTTTCAAGTGCTGTTTATATATGGCTCTTATCTGCTATCTAGCACACACACACACACACACACACACACACACACACACACACACACACACACACACACACACACGGACACAAACTTTAAGACAGGGACAGTCGGTGAATCAAACCTTCAGTTGTCCTGACAGCCACGCCGTTGCTATGTCCATAATAGGACAGGACGAGGGAGGAAGGAGACGGCGGTAAGAGAACAGAGTGCCACATAGACAGAAGGAGGGGGAGGCAGATTATTTGCCACCGGAGTGTTTTTGTGGTGAGGTGAGGCGTGGAACTCTGGTGACTTGAGCTCACAGGCATTTTGAGATACTCCTATGATCTCCCCCCACCCTGAATGGAGCAGCAAACTCCGGGGACTCGTTGGGATTCGGTGTCTTGCTCAAGGACTCTTTGGCAGGAAGAGCTCAGGGGAGATCGCTTGGCCTTGTGGTTTGACAAATGTTTGAGCCGGTCTGCTGCCCTACCCTGACACCCTTGTTTTGTGTCCCATATTGATTAACCCACACCGTTTTGGGCTCAATGGCTCCGCCCACACCTTCACTCTGTAGGATGGGACGGGAATGGGTCACGGATTTGTTCAGGATACCTACAGAGACGGACGCATGAGTGGTTTTGCCAATCATAAAAGCAAAGTGTGAGCTAAAGATGTCCGTCACGGTTGCCAGGTTAGAATGCGTTGCTTTAAACGGCAGGTTCAGAACCAGATTCCGTTGCCAGATTCCCAAATTACATGGCGTAGATCGCCGAGTCTCCAACTTGTTCCAGATGTACTCCTCGAGACAACCCCTGACATTCAATTTGGTCTACGGTGAGAGAAAAGATCATTTCCCGATACTTATAATCAATGTATTTGGTGGAGAGAGGGATCAATTTGCTAATCGCTGCTGGATATTGATAGATGATCATCAAAAGGAGGAAGAGTAGGGACAGACATACCTTCAAAATTATGGCGAGACTTTTTTGAGCTGTTCTTTCTTCCATGCTTACTTGAGCGGTGTACGTAAATGTGTTCTCAGAGGCAATAAAGCTTTGTTTGAATTTTGCTTTGAATTTGAATTCAGAGAGAAAGGTAGAGAATGAGTGAGAGGAAAAGATAGAGATGGAGGAAATGACACATGGGTGGAAAGAATCTCACCCCGTCTCATGCCTGGTTCCTCCGCCTTCATCGCGGACACTTTGCGCGCCACAACGTGCACAATCGCACACGATAATTGAACAGTAATGCTCCTCATCCATTTATCTGCCTGGGAGAAGCGTGCGAGCACGCTCCGTAGATTCTTATCACGCTGCTTCCCTCAGAGCTGCTTTTAAGGCAATGAATTCACATCTCATCTTCCTCCTGTCTCCCCGGCTCTTCCCTTTCAGGCCGTCGTCCTAAATCTCTCCCCATTCTCCTCTTGTATGATAATCTCCCCCCTTCCCTCCTTCCCTCTTTCCCTCCCTCTAAAGTCAGAGAACATTTAGTCCATTTTAATGGCCAAAGACGGCAACTGGAGCTACACAGCGTCACAAAGCTTCTTCCTGTTGTCAATTTGTGATATGGTAATCCCTCGTTACTTGCGGTTAATGCGTTCCAGGACCACCCGCAAAAAAACAAATTCCTCCACACGGAAGTGTGCTGCGTTATGTGAGTCTCGGAACACAGCCCACTTCCGAATGCCGTCAGCCAATAGCATGTGTGTAAGGTATCATGTGACTACCTACTAAAAATCCACGATGTAGTGAACCCGTGCATCTTGAATCGCGAATAAATGGGGGATTACTGTATTAAATTGAAATGTTGGTCAATGGCGAATGAACCTCAACACTGTCAGATCCCAACATTGATGATTTCGCAGAGTGAAAGATAACGTTTTACCTAAAGGAATGGGAGAAGTTTGTTTTCTTTTATTCCCTCTCAGAAACAACTAAATCTGTGAGCTCCGCAAGACGGCGCTAATTTTTGTGTTTCCTGTATGAATCAAAACAGAAAGACAAACAGTCCTGTTTTGTCAAGCGTTGGCAGAGGTTTAGTTTGGTGTAGAAGCCATCTGATCTGTTGACAGGAAGACTTACCTAAGGTGTCATAGGATTGCCGGTGGACAGCTAAACCTGCTAACAACAATGACTGTCTTCATTGTCTTTTTGGCGATTTTGCTGCCAACTGCTACTACCCAGTTCGGGTTGCATTCATAATGCCTTGTCAAAAATGTCACAGCCTCAGCTTTTCTTCCCGCCTTGCCTTCTGTGCAATTTGGCGCCGTTACTACCTCAAACCGTCGTCTCAGAGACGAAACAAAACAGACCCCCATTACGCCATAGTTGGGTTTATAAAGAACACTGGTGCGGAATAAAGGCGCACCTTGAAAAGGCTGTGTAAATGGAGCTAGTGTCGGTTAGATGCTGTTTGGCAGGAATAAGGTGTCGGGAAAGCCTAGCTGTACATTAGCTCAGCTCGGTCCTCTGATAGCTTTGGATCCAGATGTCCATTGGTGAAAAGCCCCCATTTCGTTAAAATGTTTATTTTCAGAGCAACGAATATAAAAAGAACAGTGTCTCAAGACTTAAAATAGAGTTTTTTGTTGAATCAGTTGTTCACAGAACATTTGTGTCACACACATGACAGATGGTTTTAACATCTTCAACCGCCACCTGTTCGTGAAGACGTCAGCGAGAGCTCTTCGCCCTTCAACCCTCCGGGCGGAGACGCTCGAGTGCCTCCCGGTAGCGTTGTTCCGTCGCCTCCATCTGTGCTCGCTCCGTGTCGGAAGAGTCAGAGCCACCATCTCTCTGAAATTACATTTCATTCAAATCTGTAAAGTGGCACTGTTTCCACGTCGACGCCCTTGTATCTTTGACATTGTTCAATACGCCGTTTGTAGTTTGGCCTCAAGCATTTTCTGACATGCAGGAGACACTTTTAGCTGTCAATCGGAGTTAAAATTGAACTTGGAAAATGGAAAAAAGAGTCTCAGCAGCATTACATGGAGCTTTTTTTGTCATTCTTCGGCGGCATAGATCAGAGAGAGATTAGAAATACAAAAAAAAGATGAAAAGGAGGCAGAGACATGAGGAAGGGAGGGGGTATGAAGCAAGAGATGAAAGGATTTAGGGTGTAGTAATAGTTTGATAGGTTTAAGCGCTAAACTGCACGTGTTGGTGCGCGTTCACGCCCGTATCTGCGTGCATTTGGGTAAGGCTGTACCGGCAGTTACACGGGTGTGAGAACTAAAGATTTCAGACCTCTCTTTTTATTTCTGATCCACACCTGAAACTCTTGTAAATCTCTGACCTACTTAAAGTGTTCTGATTGAGTTAAGATTGGGCAATTGAACCTTTGCCTGCCCTAAAAGATGCCAAGTTATGACAGAAGCGCTAGAATAGAGTTTGTGAAGCTTTGACACTATTTCTGGGCCCGACGAGTGGATATGACCTCCCATCGGTCAGATGTCCTCGGATTCCCCAAACTTACCGTTCCCCAACCACCTCAGGGAGCGCACCAAAGCTTTCCCAAGCCAACTGAAAAATTTGATCCCTCCAGAGTGTCCTGGGTCTACAACTAAGTCTCTTCCCAATGGGATATGCCCAGAATGCCTTCCCAGGGAGGCGTCCAGGGGGTAATCCTAACCAAACCCAAACCACTTCAGGAGACTCTTCTCAATATTCCATTCTGAGCTGCTGTCAACAGTCTGAACAACAATCTTGTTCTTTTGGTGTTCACCCTGATCTCACGACCACAGGTGTAGGTAGGAACGTAGATTGATCAGTAATTGGAGCGCTTCACCTTCACCTTTTTACCACAACGAACTGGACAGAGGTCTTAAGACTATCAAGAGCAAAAATCATCCCATCGTCTGGCTTAGGACATTGCTGTTTTCCGTCTAAACAACACAGGTGAAATATTTGTCCATGAATATTAAAAAGAATCACTCTGCAAATCATCTATTGGTCACTCTTTGGCATCATTTGAGCAGATGGTTCAGCGACACGCATCCACTCCTTCAGCTGGTTTCCGTTAATAACGTCAGTGTCTGTATGCTATACCAGTCATTCTGCAAGATGGATTGCGGTTATTGCTCACGTTTGACAGGTCGGTCGTGATGCTGTGACTTTCTTCAGCTCGGAATATGCTTAAAAACAAACCCGACTGATGTCAAAGTGAAGCAGGTGTGCAGGAGGGGCCGTGCAGATGGCGTGCAAATGATTAAAGGTTGATAACACTCCGTCAATATTTCGGAATACCCTTGTCAAAGACGACACCGCCTGAATAATGGCCAGTTTCATCCAACTTACAAAGCATCTGCTCCTCCGTCCCCCCCCATAAAACCTTCATAGCAGCCCGAGACGGATAATCACAGGTGATCGATTTCAGTCTATCGTGTCGAGAATGCAGAATTAGTTCAAATGTGGCCGATGAGGATTACTTGATGCGTATGAACAGCCTTGGCATTTCATGTTTGTGTCGCACTAAAGTGAATCAGAGGTGGACGGATGGTTTTGGACCCTGGTTTTAGAGATATTGGTGATCCTTCATCCAATCTCTCTCCATGTTTACAGTACTTTAATGAATATTATGGGTCGGCGGTGGCCCAGATGTTGCATCTTTTAAATCCGTAGTCCAGTACAACAACCTGTCAACATTTGAACGGTGAAAAATGACTAATCAATGATTTATTATCCAGTTTTTACTTTTATCAAAACTTCTATTTTATTTGTGTATTATTAAAATTATTAAAAGTGTGTGTGTGTGTGTGTGTGTATGTGTTGAAGACCTTTTATCTCAAACACTGATGTCGCAACAATCTGCAACTTCCCCAAGCACAGGAAAGCTCTGTGTATCTGTGTGTGTGTGCTTGTGTGTGTGCTTGTGTGTGTGTGTGGGTGTGAGGTGGGGGGGGGGGGGCTGTAGAGCTCACACTGGGTGTGAAAAGCAAACGTGACCCCCCACCCCCCCGTCCGCCAACCCCAGCCCTTGTTCCTGACATTTTAACCCCACTTGTATAATCATGTAACTATAATTCAAAGGGAACAACTCCAGCTATAGATTGCCCCCCCCGATGGCCTCTAGGTGGTCTGGGTAAATATCTCCTGTGGTTGTTTTGTTGTTGTTGTTGTGATGTCACTCGTTTGTTTCCGTGCCAAACAGGATAAGGGTCGGTTTGTGATGCAGGACGGAGTTGTTGGTGTAACCCTGTAGGACAACAGCCTCATAACCCTGTGTGTCTGACTGACCGTGTGTGTGTGTGTGTGTGTGTGTGTGTGTGGGTTTGTCAGTTGTTATGCAGGATAGAGGAAATGAAAGCTCAGACTGAGCCTGGAGGCTTTTCTTAACTGTCTCAGTGTTCTTCTCATGCATGTGCTTGTGTCTCGCTGTGTGTGTGTGTCTGGGCCTGAGCACATCTGCTCCCATAAAACAGCGCGATAAAATGCGAGTAAGCTACGAGAACGAGAACAGAATGCACCCGTGCACACACACACACACACACGCACACACATGAAGTTACTGTATGCCGATAGTGTGAGGAAATTGTTCGAATCTCAGCTTTAATTGTGAAATATTGGACAGTTCAGGCCTGCACTTCAATTTTTCTTCCTTATTATTGCATGTGTATGTGTGAGTGTGTGTGTGAGTGTGTGTGTGTGTGTGTGTGTGTGTGTGTGTGTGTGTGTGTGTGTGTGTGTGTGTGTGTGTGAGTGTCTGGTTTCTATTGTGCGCCACTGATGACATCATGCAGAAGCTGCTGGTTGTTGCTTTTATGTTCTATAATTTAATATATTTTCAAGTTAAAGCTCAAATGGAGCCAACAGTGTTTCATTTAAATGCACGGCAGTTTACACGCGATTGTTCATTCCGCCTACGTTCCTCCCCCCTGAGTGTGTGTGTGTGTGTGTGTGTGTAATTTCCTGGTTGTCCCTCAGCAACCCTTAAGCTCTGATCAGAGGAAGTTGAGAAGAAGTTGGCAGGTCCCCTTCCCCCGCAGTGCTCACACACACACACACACACACACACACACACACACACACACACACACACACACACACACACACACACACACACACACACACACACCCTTGCTCACACAAGTGAGGGGAAATGCTAGTGGTGATCATGTAAAAGCGTTAAGAGGAGCAACAGTGAAGTTAGGGAGGAAGGGCAGGGGGCAGTAGACGGGGCAGTAGGCGGGGCAATAGGCGCTTGAGGGGGTGGTGTGGGGGTGTTCAGGTGTGTCTTTTCCTCCATCTCGACCGTCCCTCCATCCTGTGTGTATTTCCCTGCCCTCTTTTTGACGCTCGACTGAAACTGGCGGCGCGTTCATTCCACGGATGTCAGGTGTAGTCACGTTAGCTCGCCTCCCATTCAGCCCTATCTAACTACAAACTAACTACTAACTTTATATTAACTAACTATTAACTAATTACTAACTAACTGCTAACTAATTACTAACTAACTAATATCTACTACAAACTAACTACTAACAACTATTAACTAACTACTAACTACGAAAAAACCATTAACTGATTACTAACTACTACTAACTGACTAGTAACTGCTACTAACTACAAACGAACTACTGCTACTGCTACTACTACTGCGAACTAGCTGCTATTAACTACTTCAAACTAACTACTAACTAACTAACTACAAACTACTACTATTAACTAACTATTAACTAACTACTAACTATTAACTAACTACTAACTAACTTAACTACTAACTTTTAACTACTAACTAGCTATTAACTACTACAAACTAACTACTAACTAACTAACTACAAACTACTACTATTAACTATTAACTAACTACTAACTATTAACTAACTACTAACTAACTTAACTACTAACTTTTAACTACTAACTAACTATTAACTACAAGCTAACTATTAACTACTACAAACTAACTACTAATTAACTATTAACTACTACGAACTAACTACTAACTAACTACTAACTACTAACTAACTATTAACTACTAACTAACTACTAACTACTAACTAACTATTAACTACTAACTAACAACTAACTAACTAACTCTTGACTACTACAAACTAACTACTAACTATTAACTACAAACTAACTGTTAACTAACTACTAATGAGCTACTAACTACTAACTAACTTAGTGCGGTTTGAAGGTGTTTCTGTCTGTGAAACAGATGTAAACGCTTCGTGTTCACGTGTTTGTGGGCTGTGGGTTTGGTGGATTAGTTTCTTCTTGTTTTTCTTACATTACTAAGTCTTTTTTAAAAGTTGCTGTTAAAACACCATTTGTGGAATTTGGAGCACACCCCTCAATTATTTATCTGACGCTGCTTTTGAAGCGTTCCTATTGTCTCGGTACACTGTGAGTGTGTTTCTTTGGTATTAAGGCCGTGATTTGAATTTCAACACATTTCAAAGGAAAAGTTGAAGATTTTGTTTCATTTGTTTCTTTTCAACAGATTTCTAAGTGGAGATCAGCTCGTCTGTGTCTGTGTGTGTGTGACACGGTTAGTGTGCAAAAACAAAGTTTGCTGAAGTTGAATTAACTTCAAATGTAAATAATTAGTCATAAGTGGGCGGAGCTAATCTTTCCATGTTGTATTAAACTGTTTTATCATAATTCACTCGGCGTCACGGTCGTATGATTTACCTCTGAAGTTATAAATGACTTTCTGCTCGTGAACGCGATTCGTTTTTAAGGAAGCTTTCTTAGACGTGACCACACACACATGGTATGCTACACACACACACACACACACACACACACACTCATCCAGACTGAGTGGACTCTGACGACCGTAGCAGAGACGTGTGTGTGTGTTTGTTAAAGTTAAAATCCAGACCGTCGTTCCTCCGGCGAGACTTTTGAGTCGTATAAACTCGTAGGTCACAAAGTATTGAAATAGCAGAAGATATTTATGTATTTATGTATAAATCTGGGAATTTTCTATCAGCATTTTTTTTGAAACAGAACTTGGAAGACCCAAAAATCCAGATGTGCCCACAGCAGTTCTAGTCCTACCAGGAACTGAACCAGCAACCCTTTAGCAGCTCTTTTGCTATAATATCTGTGTTACGTGCCAACTTGAGGAAAGACATCTTCATCTTTATGCAAATCTGGCTTTGAACACTCATTTTTTCCTCTTCATCATTAGCATCCAGTGACCTCTGACCCTGTTGGCCTCGACATAAACTTTAAATAATACTTTAAAGACTTTTAGCCGGGGGGTGTTAGCGTAAGGCAGCTCAATTATCTCGTTCTCATCATTGCAGCGTCGGTGACAGTTGGACAAGTGGTTTCATGTCGATGGGACTATTTTATGTTTGGCTGTCTTACGTCTTTGTAAAATCTAAAGTTTATTGATCCTGAAAGCAAGAAATTCAACTTCGTCGATTTTCAGTCCAGGTTGGGGGGCGGGGGGGGGGACCTGCAGTCGGGCTCCTGTGAGTAGTTTAATGTGTTCATGTCTATGTGCATCTGGCTGTTTCACATTTACCTCCCTGAAGGGGGTGAACAGCCCTCCTACGGAGTGTGTGTGCACACACACACACACACACACATACACACACACACACACACACACAGCACAGGGCTTCCCAGACCCTGTGTGGTGCAGTAATCCGGTAGTTCTGCAGTGGGTGGGGGGCTGGGGGGGGTTTTCCTTTAATAGGCTTTTAATAAAGTTTTTTTTTACGATGGCGGTCCTGGTCTGGGATTGTGCTGAAGGCGTATGTCTGTGCATACGGGATGAGGGGTACAGGTCCGTCTTTGGGGTTTCTTTTTTTTTTTTTTTTTTTTTTTACTTAAACAGCTCGTCATTGGACGTTTGCTGAATCAGCACTTTCTGCAGAACGGTTTGCTTTGCAGCACAGTTTCCTCTTTCCTTATCTGCTTCAATCGGAGGAAAACATTCTAAAACAGCTTAGATTTAATCACACTGGATCTGAGCTCGACGTGCATTAAAAAAAGGGCGTGCATTATAAAGGGAGGGGGGTATGGGGGGGGGGGTTATTATGCAATAGCTACAATTCTATTTATCTGACAGGATTTTCCCTGCAGGCATGAGTGACGGCTTCTCTTCTCTGACACGTTGTTCCCCCAAAAGCCCCCCCCCCCCTTTGGAGTTCTGCATATACAGTATACGCTACCATTCTGACAGATAAACAAACACGACGTCGTCACGCAAATGATACACAGATTTACGTCCCGCTCGACTCCCAAGGGAAGATGGAAAACTGAATTATCCTCCATCCTGTCTGTCCATCGTCCTCGGTTCCCCCCCCCCCCCCAACCGAATCCTTCGAAACAGAAACATCCAAACCTGCAGCTAGAAGTCTTGAAGTCTTCAGGTTCAAGTTTGACAAATAACAGAATTCTGTTGTGTCGTCTGGTCTTTACAAAATACAGCTGAAAAGGAACAAACAGCAGTTAAACAAACCCAGAATCTTATTAACTCTGTTTTAGCATCTCTTCACTGGTTACCTGTCAGGAATGCAGGAGAACGCCGCCCTCTCATTGGCCGGCAGTGGGGAAGAAGAAGAGTGTCAGACAGGTGTGTGTGTGTGTGTGTGTGTGTGTATGGGAAGCAGCCGGAGTGTGAAGGAGAAGATTTCCGAGGCAGAGAGAAGTACTGAAACGTGAACCTCAGATTATGTTTGACATTTAAGATGACATATTTTGCGTGCTGTTACTCCATAACAAATGAGTTAGGAGTGTGTTTCCATGTGGTTCTGTGTGTGTGTGTGTGTGTATGTGTGTGTGTGTGTGTGTGTGTGTGTGTGTGTGTGTGTGTGTGTGTGTCAGTTCTGGCATTGATTAAGGGCCTCACAGGCAACTGAAAGCTTTTAGTCTTAAACTGGCAGGTGGACTCTGTCCCACAATGATTTTACATTGCCCTCCCCCACCCCCCACCTCATTCCTTCCCTCTGCCCCCCCCCACCCCTTTCTCTTCAATTAGACTCCTGCTTCTGCAAAATCAATTCCAAGCTGCATCTCTCCCCAAAAACAGAAACCAACTCCTACCCCTTTGTTTTACAACCCCTGTTTCGGGGGGGGGGGGGGGGGGGGGCGTCGGGCCTCCCCCCCCAGCAGCCTCCCATCTAGCGCCTCATAGCTGATTCCTATTATTATCCCACTGCTCTAAATAGGCGCAGTTAAATCTGCGCTGCGTTTCATTCGTCAACATTCCACCTGAAGCTGGAAGCCGTTCTACAGTTTGTTTGTTTGTTTGTTTGTTTGTTTGTTTGTTGTTTATTGTTTACTTTCCTTAAAGTATTAATTTGTGATTTTTTTTTTTTGTAAAATTAAATGACTCCTCAGCGATACGACCACAATCACACATTTCCAACAACAACAACAACAACAACAACAACGCCGGCGTCTGACAGGAAGTCATGTGTTTCGTGTTTCTGCCGGCGACTCCAATTATTATTCCTGTTGTCATCAGGAATATTTATTTTGTCACGTCAGCAAAACGTTGGGGCAACAAAATTCCACATTCAATGGCGTCAAAGTCAAAATGAAATGTCAGGTTTTTTTTTTTTCCTCTCAAATTGTTTCACGTTCAATCTGGAGCCAAAACATTGAGTTCATGATTTGATTTGACACAATAATCTGCAGAAAATTGGATAAATATTTAGAATTTCAGCATTTTTTTTAAGCATTATTCCACAACATTTGGGGTTCCCAGCTTCCGAAATGTCAGTTTATCTCAAGTCATATGAATAATAAGTCGTGTATAAATTTTTAAAAATTATGAAGTCAATTTCTCTCCTGTACAAAACAATTTTTGTCCTGGAAATTAAGTATTTGATTCTTGTGACCACTTCCACACATCTGCTTGTATTTTTCTTTTTTTGTCAAGTTTCCCATCGCCTCAGAACGTCAAATCTGAGACCTCTTTTTTTTTTTTTTTTTTGGTTCTTTCAACTGAAATAAACCAAGAATGGGTTGAATCTCACAAACCATTACTGTAATGGTCATATCACTGAAGGAACAGCCGACCGGGCGCCCGACCCGCTGTTCAGCTCCGTTTTTGAGGTTTTTTTTGGAACAAATTGGCCTCAAAATGAAGGAGAATCTGTTGAAAAAAGGGAAATAATTGGAGGTTATTTCTTGTTATCCTTTGTGAGGAGAAGAAGAAGTTCAGTCCGTTTTGCAGCTCATAAACATTTGGTTTCTTAGTGAGCGAAACTTCAACTCACTTTGGAGATGAAGTTCTTTATTAGTGATCCACTTCTGAGGATGCTCATTAGTATGTGGACCTCATCGGTTCCTCGCCTCACGCCTTTTTACTCTCTTCCTGTATCTGCCGATCCATTTCCCAGGACAGTCTCTCTCCCCCTCCCTCCTTTTTTTTTTTTTTTAAATGAGGAAAATATATTCTGTTTCCCCATCTAAAATCTGATCCCCTGTCCTCCACCCCTCCTTCAGTTTACCTCTCATTGACAGTCCTCACCTTCATCCTCTCTCCTCCGGCAGCATCCATCCAAACACCACCAACCAGAGGAAGAGGAGGGCTGATGAGGAGCAGGCAACGGCATAGATGAATAAAATAATATGAAGAGATGGAATGATGCAGAATAAGATCAAGATGTGCTCTGAATGAGGAAGACCGCCTTTAGTTCCTTATGAGCTATTTTGACTTTAATAGCGATGGCTGGACTGGGGTTGTGAATTTCTGAAAATATAAATATTTCAAATTCGAAAATAAACCGAAATTTCGAGTAAACACTGGAAGTAGCTGATGCATAAAATATTGCACTGACTGTTTTTGGGGCATGTCATTTAAAAAAAAAAAAAAAAAAAAAAGAAAATCATAAAAAATTAAATAAAAGTGTGAAATAGTCGTAATATTTAACTGATGTGATGTCACGTAGTCTGATTTGAGAGACAAATCCGTCGTGAATTGACGAGAAACTTTGTTCAATTGTTCTCATGTTGTATTTGAACAATAACACAGCGTTACGATGTCAGTTGTGTCCTCAGTTGTAAAAGTCACTGTCAGAAGTCATTACGTTGTGTTGAAGCTGCACAACATTGACACAGTGTGATATAAAGTAGATTACCGAATCGATCGATTGATCGTGGAGCGATTTTAGAAAGAAATACTCATATTGTACATCAACATTTCATCATGTCACCTGTAATAAAAAGGTTTTTTTTTAAACAACAAGCAGCACAGAAAACAAAATCTTTGAACGGACTAACTAGGTTTTAAAGTAACTAACTAGGTTTTAAACTAACGAGTTTCTGAACTAACTAAGTAACTAACTAACTAACTAACTAACTAACTAACTAACTAATTAAGTAGCTAACTAACCCACTAGGTTTTTTACAAATTAGTTTCTAAACTTACTAGGTTCTGAATTATTATTTAACCTAAACATTTTATTTATATTTATATATATATACAGTATATGCTATTATTTAATTATTATTTATATTTATTATTTATATTTACACTGTTTATGTTTACACTGTATGTTTTCACTTTTTTAAGACCAATCCTCCTTTATGTGCCTTCGATTGCCCTTTGGGGACTAATAAAGTTTTTGAATTTGAAAATTGACATGGTAACACCACTGACTTTATCCACAACTGGGTTCCTCTAACTTGACGAGACTTAAACGACTGAACTTCACCCCCCACCCACCCCCCCGCCGCCCCCTCTCTGGCGTTGCGGCTAATTGTAGTTGATGGGAATGAGTCAGTGACACGTTTCTCCTGACGATGGCGTTGAGGCGGCGGTGGCCTATAGGCTCTAACTGGAGCTGCTAGCAGTGGTTGTTATGTGGTGCGCTGTGGTTGGTTGTGACTAATTGTAGTTGATAGTAATGGTTCCAGTCTGTGTATACAGCCTGAAGCGGACTGAAGGCTATGCTGCCTGCAACGTCAACACACACACACACACACACACACACGCCTGACGTTCGCGTAACTGCAGCACGCAGTTGCCGATGACAAATGTAAAATAAAGTGATAATTGCGAAGTTTGTGCTTCGGTTGAAATCTCGCTCTGACTCTCGCTTTGACTCGCTCTTTGTTGTCGCCATGGAAATCTCACAAGGGGCCCGATGGAAACAACGGTCGGGTCAGTCGGTGCTTTCTCTGGGTCAGGATTTCAGCTTCGTGCTTCAACCGCAACGATCTGTAGTTTTCCACTGTGTGTGTGTGTGTGTGTGTGTGTGTGTGTGTGTGTGTGTGTGTGTGTGTGTGTGTGTGTGTGATGAATTCTGACTGGGTGTGGTGAACATCAGATGAGATTTTCCTCTGCTAGACACACACACACACACACACACACACACACACACACACACACACACACACACACACACATACAGCGAGTGCCAGGCCCAGTTTTAGGCGTGGGCCATGGAGACATAAATTGCTTTTATTTTAATAGTTCTTTATAAATGTTCAAATTCTAGAAAAGAAGCCGCAGGAAAAGAAAATCGAGTCGAACAAAGAAAACAGATCCGTCTCTGACATTTGACTCTTCTTTTTTTTTCTATCTTTATGAGCATCGTTATTCTCCTCTCACATCCACTTTTTATACATTTTATTTTTACCTTTATGTGTTTATGTGCTTGCCAATTTTCAACCAATGATTTGCTGTTAATTGTCATTCTTTACATGAAATCTTTGCTCCGGTAAACAACAACAACAACAACAACAAGCTTTTATCTCTTGAGTGCCGTCACGCTTTTCTAGTGTCTTTTACCCTCATATTGCATTGATCTAAAAGTGATCAGTTTCTGGCGTCCATCAGACATCCCTTGGGTTACACACACGCACACACACTCACACACACACACACACACACACACACGCATGCCAACCCTGTGCATGATTAAGTGCGTCGAGAATGTTTACCACCGAATATGAACTGAACAACCTCAAATAAACACGAGCATGAGCATGCACAACACACACACACACACACACGCGCGCGCACACACACACACACACACACACACACACCTCTGTCTCCCTGTCACGACTGTTGCGAGCAGAACAACCACAATTGTTCTCCACTCAAACAAAAGAAACTGGCTTTAACGTGAAACACATGCCGGGTTATTTGATGGCTTTGAGTCGTGATTAGAAGAGAGGGAGGGGATGTGTGTGTGTGTGTGTGTGTGTGTGGGGGGGGGGGTTTGACGAGATACATGGTCGGAACAGAACCAATATTTTTAATGTCTGGATCGCTCAGAACGTCCTTGATGGGTTTCATGTAAAGCCGGTCGTGGAGGAGAGACGGAGCAGAGGAGGAGGTTCAGGCCTTTAAACCAGGGTGAGGAGGAGAATGAAGGAGGACAGGAGACACGGAGCGTGAAAGACGGAGAGAAGCGATAAAGCAGGGAGCCAGAAAAGTAAATGAAAAGCACCCGGAAAAAGAAGATGGCAAGAATGAAAGGAAAACTTGGAGGGGCTGGAGGGGATGAATCGCAGCCCGCTGCCTCACTGCTTCATCCATCTTTCTGATACGGCGTATGTGTGTGTGTGTGTGTGTGTGTGTGTTGATGTGGCTACTCTCCTCGTCTTCTTCACTCCTCGCTGGGTCTCTCCTTCCCCCCTTTTTGTCTGTCAACCCCCCCCCCCCCTCTCCTCGGCCTCTCTGATAGGGTTTTTTTTGATGTGGTCGTTCGTTTTAAGATTCTCACGGATGGTTTCCATCATAATGACAAAGATTCAAGAGGAGGAGGAAAAAAAGAAAGAAGAAGAAGAAGAAGAGTCGTCGCACGTAAGGATGTAACGAACATCCTGACGCACACACACACACACACACACAGATACACACACACACACACACACACACACGCCCCTGAAAGATCTCTCACAGCTGACACAGTTTTTCTTTGAGGAGTTTTTTTTTTTTTTTTTTTGTTGGCGGTTGAGAACAGTCACAGATTTCAGCCTTCGAATAAAGTTTTTTGAAGTTTTGAATCTGCGTGCATCATCGTCGGAATTTATTTTTATGTGCATTTAACCCCCCCCCCCCCAGATTATCGTTTTAAATCCTGCAAGAATATCACTCAAGAATTTCTCTCTCTCTCTGTTTTCACATGATGAAGAGATGGTGAGGAAGAAGAATCCCCCGATCCGGAGTGTTGGAGGTGAGGAGGAGGAAGAAGAAGAGGGGAGGAGGCCGGTGGCAGAGGAGGAAGAGGAGGGAGAAGAGGAAGGGCGAGTGGGGGCAGAGGCAGAACGGATAGACCGACCCTCCGAGCCGGAATCCTCCGACCAGATCAGAGGAGACGAGGAGCAGGAGGAGGAGGAGGAGGAAGAGGGAGAAAGTGAATGCATGTCCTCGTCTGTCTCCCCCTCATCCGTCGGTGATCGCTACGGCAACGAGGAGAGAGTGGGGAGGAGAGGAGGAGGAGGAGGAGGAGGAGGACGGGGGCGCGCCAAACGAGGAGGAGGAGGAGGAGCAGCGTTGAGCGACAGACCCGAGAGCCAATCGGAGGCGGAGGATGGGGAGAAGGGCGGAGACGACAGAGAGAGGAGAGAGCGAGTCAGGGCGGAGGGGAATCACGTCGTGACTCCTCTCCTGTCCGGCCCCCACCACCTCCTCCTCCTCCCCAGACAGGAAGGAGGAGGAGGGGAGGAGGAGTCGACGGACGCCACGCCTCCGCTCTCCTCCTCCAGCCCTTCTCCCAAACTCCAGGACTTCAAGTGCAATGTGTGCGGTTACGGTTACTACGGCAACGACCCCGCCGACCTGGTGAAGCATTTCAGGAAGTATCACCTGGGTCTGCACAACCGCACGCGGCAGGACGCCGCCCTGGACACGCACATCCTGGCGCTCCACAACATGGCTCCCCAACACACACCCCTGGGTAATCCCATTACTTCACGTCTGCGAGTTACAAGTGTCTTGATGCTTCCTGCACAATTTAATTTACAAAATAAAAGCACGGATTCGTGCACGAGGTGTCGTCATGTTGCACGGGTTGGTAATCGTAAATTTTTCCTGCACAGTAACAGTCCTGTGATCACCTCATTATTTATTCATAAATGTACTCAAACCTCACCGCATTGGAATTCAGGCTGAAGCTCTTCCAGCTCACCAGAAGCTCTAATTCATTCAAACTTTATTTCAGCTCGTCTTCCAGCTTCTGTGTCTGTTTTTTTTTGACCAGATTTAACCCTGGTTTTGTTTCTGCTCCCAGATTCCCCGACGGGACAGGGGCAGAGGAACCAAGCCAAAGAGTTGGGGAAGACCAGAGCGGATGTTCAGAACCAGCAGCACAGGACGGTGATGATGAACGGCACATATGACGTACAGGTGAGGTAAAAACATCCAGTTCGTGTTATTTTTCTGTCCTCCGATTGGGTTTTATTTGACAAATCACATCATATTTGGTAAACTTTGACGCGCTAACAGTAGCTGCTAACTTCTGACATGTTTTTAAACTCTTGTTTTGGGGATTTCGGTGAAATGATATCAAACCCAGGTATTGCATCACACTTTGGAAACACAGACGACAGTATTTTTACGATAAAACTAACACATGTTGACTTTATTACAAAAAAAAAAAAAAAAAAAAAACACTTTTCATTTCCACCAATTTTCACTTGTCTCATTTTTTTTTTAATCCAAAATTTTCAGGGGTTGCATGCTTTGCATCAGGTACACAAAGTTTCAGCGACAGACTTAAAAGCGAGAAAATATATCTGAAATTACATTTGAGATATCTAGATGTAGATGCGCATTAACCCCTGCGCTTGCTTGGGACTTTTTAAAAATCGGATAAAATAATCTTTTGCTGATCCCACAAGGGCCAAACTCTGGTTTTCTATACTTTCATAAAATGAAAAGTCTGCAAAAGATTTCTTTCTGAAACATTATTTTTATTATAAAAGACAAAATAAGACACCGATCAAACTGCAAAGTCTACTGGATGCTAACGTTCGTGAGTAAATCAGACGGTACGGATTGCTTTGTAATAAACATGTAAGAAAGGAGGTGTTGGCGTTCGCGTTCCTCCTGAAAAACGCGCTGACATCACGTATCAGAAACGTCGTCAATATCAGTTAAGTTTTAATCCGGAGCGACACATTGATTCCGTTTACAACTCCGTATAAGCTCCACTCGTAAATCTGCAAATTTATGTCCGCAGCTGAACTTGACAAATTTATTGGCTCGAAACAATCTGCGTCTGATTTGTAACATCTGATTTGCATGTAATTTTGGACAGTGAGGCATTTGTGTTGTGATAAAAACTTTACGGGCTGCCAGACGGAACGGGAATCGGATTTACGCGTTCGGCGCACGCGCAAACCGATGCAGGTGTGCAGCCGTTACGGATCGCACGCAGGTAATGCGTGAAGACACGCACATACGTGGTGCATGCTAGATCTCACATACATCATATTCCAGTTTTCTCACTTATATGAAGGCTGGAAAAGAAATACAAAGTACCCTATGTTAATCCCTCAAATTAAAGGGAATATTGAGCTGGTTGGGTCTTCTTGGCTCAGAAATGACAAAACTTTTAAGCTTTTGTCGCTCTTATTTCCTTTGCTGAATTTAAACGTTCGTATGCGTAAAGATTGAGGACTGAATTGTTGAAATTAAAAGTTTTAGACCCATTTAGCTTTTTTTTTTTTTTAATATAAAAACACCGTTCTTAAAGATTTTTAACAATTCGGTGAAGGATTGGTTCGTATGTGTGATCAGACAGTAGAGTTTTGTCTGAATACTTTGAAGAAGATGATTCAGTGTGTGTGTGTGTGTGTGTGTGTGTGTGTGTGTGTGTGTGTGTGTGTGTGTGTGTGTATATGTTCTTGTGTAGTTTTATTTCACTTTAACCAGAAGTCTGTAAGTACAGTACTAGACATAGATGCACACACACACACACACACACACACACACACACACACACACACACACACACACACACACACACACACACACAGGCACAGCCAGAAATAGAAAATCCAGTGGGCTTAAGTCGTCATTATGACGAAAAAGTGAAAGTATATTAAAAAACGAATGAAAGGACTCCTTATTCTCGGCGTCTCTCGCTTGATTTTTCTCTCTCCCGCCCACGTTTGGAAAATTCCATGTTGTCATTTGCTAAGACGAGATGTCCCGTCAACCAATGGGATTTCTGGAAAAAAGAGTCAGGGAGAGAGAGAGAGAGAGATGGAGAGAGAGGTGGAGAGAGAGATGGAGAGAGAGGTGGAGAGAGAGGCGAGGAGGGAGTGGAGGAGACAGACAGCGAGAGGCATTGAAACCAGTTGTTATAATGGGTTTTGTAATGAAACAGCTGTCAGACATATTTAACTTTCCTTCCCTCTCTGTTATCCAGTAGTCTCTGTCATCATGTCTTTGTTTCTCTCTTACCTTCTCCTCAGCTCAGTCTGTTCTCCTTTTTTTTTTCTTCACTTTTTTCCCTCCAGCTTGTTTATGCGCTTCAATTTACGCTCATTTCCCTCTCATTGTCCCACTTGTCTTTACTCCATCCCCCCCCCCCACGCTGTTTCCCTTTGTGTCTTTCCATTCTCTGTGCTAAAATGATGTCTGCTTCCTCTCTAATTGCCTGGACAAGGTCTGTGGAACGTGATGATTGGATGATTACTGTTATGAGATCATAAACAGCAACAGAACTATTTAACTTTCAGGATTTATTCTTTTTCAATGAAGCTGAAGTGTTCTATCACTCTTCTTTTTCTATTAAAATACTTGCACATTATATAGCATGTATAAATGTTTTGAATTACCAATCCTTGGCTTTTAGTTTAGCTCTTTTCCTGCTATGTGAAAATAACTGTTCTCAGGCACCAGTCGCTAATGAAAAGGAAATCCTTTCCATTCATTCTCCGTTCGTCTCCTCGAAGAGAGACAGTGGTTTAATTACCAGACAGTGATAGGTTTAATTGCCAGGTTTTAACAGCAGGAAAAAAAAAAAAAAAAAAAAAGAAGAAGGTGGGGCAGCTTCCACCGTGTTATTCTCCAAGCAACAATTCTGAACTTAAAGTATAGCATTATGTCTCGGATAACCGAGGCATAGGCGCCCAAGACATTTTTGGGCGTCATCTAAAAGTCAAATGGATCAAGTCAAAGGTAACGAAATGACTTTCACTAATTGTTTCCATCTAATACGGAGAAACTAGCTAATGAGTTTGATGAAACTTGGTAGAGGGTCGGACTACAGCTGGGTAAGATCGCAGTTTTTGTATTTTAAACTCAACAGATTATCATGAACTTGTGTGGAAGAGTAGGCGTTACCCCAAAAAGGGAAGCTTTGTTTTTTTGGGTAGATCAGTATCCTTCTCGAGGGCAACCAATGAACTCCGAAGCAAAGGAGTCAATCTCATGAAGCCTTTAACAAAGAAGTCTGTGTAGGTTCTCAGTTATCCAGGTCATGGTTATCCAAAAGCTGTTTAAGTCAATCCACTGGACGTTAAGAAAGTTCTTGAAGACGTTTCGTCTCTCATCCAAGAGACTTCTTCAACTGAAGAAGTCTCTTGGACGGAACTGAAGACGAAACGTCTTCAAGAACTTTCTTAACGTGGGGTTTGCCAAAGAAAGGCAACAAAAGAAAATTAGAGTTCATATTAAGGACTTTTTATTTCTCTTTTTCTTCTGCCTACCAACAGGTGACACTGGGTAGCATTCTAATTGGGATTGGCCGGAAGACCTCCGACTGCCAGGGGAATACCAAGTACTTTCGTTGCAAATTCTGCAACTTTACATACATGGGGAGCAATTCCTTAGAACTTGAACAACACTTCTTATCCTCACATCCAAATAAAGTCAAAACTCCGCCAACCACGCCCCTCATGACCACCAATAACCTGTCAGCACATGACAACCAGACGAAGGAAAAGACTCAAATCCTCGATGGGGCGGAGAGGGTGTCGGTGAGAGCGGAAGACGATTCCTTGGTCGGGTACTCCATCCCCGTCCGGCCGTGTGCCGATGCTTCGAGCTGGACGGCGGACCCAAGTCGGGGTTCGGTGCAAGCGTATTATTGGTGTAAATTCTGTAGCTGGAGTTGTGAGTGGTCAGGGGGCTCGGCCAAGCTTTTAGAGCACTATGAACAAAGACATAAAATGAACGTTGGGGGTACCATGAGCCCAAAAAACTCTAACTTTCCCGGGATGGACAGAGAGAGAGAAAGAGGAGGGAGAAGAGACGGAGGAGAAAGAGACCACACGGCATCCAAAAGTCGCAAAGATCTATCGTCCAACCCATCCGGCAACAGCCAAGGTAATTAAATGGAGAAATGATGGTGTAATGCGGTGCTAAATTGTTTTACTTGTTTTTCATTAGAGCGTAGCTCCTTTAATGGGGAACAAGATTATGGATCAAGGGAAACAAAAATAATTAGCAGTTTAATGATTTTTTTACTTCTGGTCCTATAATAATGCTCAACTTAGCCCTTCCTGCAATCGTCCAATCTCGTCTTATTTGCCGTTGCGAGTTCTAGAGAAACCGACTGACCTTACTGTTCTACCCCAAAGACGCAAACGGTCGTTTTAACCGATCCTTGACGTTTTCCTCTTCCTAGGAGAACCGAACAGTGATTCCGAAGCGGTCGTGACCAGTTACAACTGTCAGTTGTGTGATTTCCGGTACTCGATGGCCCACAGCGCCGACGTGATCATCGTGGCGCCATTGCTCCTGCACTACCAGCACAACCACTCCATCCACCGATGCTGCATCCAGCACTGCATCTACTGTCCACAGGGGCTGTGTCAGCCACAGAAACACCTGGGGGAGGTGAGATTATTCCAACACTGACGTATTCTTGGTAATTAGAAGATATAAAATGAGTTGTTTTGTCTGCGGGAGTAAATAAAATGTAATGTATGAACAAGTGTAGAGCCATTTATTAGAAATGTCAGGCTTGTTAGAATCCCCCATTTGCCTCCCAAAATCCATCCATGCATGCTCCCCACCCTTATCAGCTACCAAGCAGGAGCATTTTGGCTATTTAGAATGCTTAAAGGATGGTTGGCATTGGTGCCAGCGTTCTATCAATGTTCATAGTAGTTCTACCGCTTGACATCATACGTTCACAGTTTTCCTGGAAATAACAAATACCTGCAGTCTTTACCGTATTTTGTCCGATTTTCTCAAAAGGTGTCTCACCCCTTCGCCTGTCGGAAGCCCACTTGCCCCAAATGTTGTTCGAAGTTTCCTCAAACCGCCAAACAGCAGGACGCCATCGGCTCTAAATCGCCCAGCATGACCCCTCCTAATCCTAGAGGTGACCCCGGTGTGACTTTTCACCCCTCTCACCCCGCCCATCCTGTTGTCTCGCAAGGTATCCAACATCATCGTTGCACATTTTGTCAGAATATGTTTGTTTGTCAGTAGATTCAACGTTCCTAAATGTTGTTGTTGTTGTTGTTTTGTTGTTGTTTTTTTCCCATCCCAGGCGTCACCCACTTGTGTGACCAGTGTGCGTTTGCCACCACTGACATTGACGTGTTGCTCCGACACTATGAAAGCTGCCACAACCTGATTAACCTAAAGGGGGCAGCACCACATGTCAAGGCTGAGGATGAGGCTGGGGGAGTCAAGGAAGGGGGGAGAGGAGGAGGAGGAGGAGAGAGGGAGTTCTCTTGTACAAAGTGTCACTTCATCACAGAAGTGGAAGAAGAGATTTTTAGACACTACAGGTAGGAGAAGTTTGGAATTAGACTACACAGAAACGACTGATGATCAGTTTTATTAGATATAATATTTAATCCCACACAACTCCTTTTATTCCACAGGGTTATTCCGTAAACATGAAAGCGTATTCTAAGGAATCATTAAATGTTGCACTACTCATTTTCACCTTCATTTCATTCATGTATTTCTGCATCATTTCATTTTCATTTAGAAAACAAATGCAAATACTTGAGACACTCGCAGATATTCATGTTAGTGGCTCAACACTTAATGGCATTGGCATCGACATCTAGTAGCTGGACACTTAGTTTATTTATGTCTATTTTTGTTTGTATCTTTAAATGAAAGCTGTGATTATTACTAAATTCAAAATGCAAATGCTGACTTAAAATAAGCAAAATAGTTCATCCACCACCTAAATGACCCCCGTTAGAATCTAAATCCAAAAAGCTGAATGACTGGTGCATGACGAGTGCGACTGGTTCCAGCTGGACTGGACACACCCAGGCCTGAGTACTACCAGCCCTGACCCGTCAAATTATTGCTTAATAAGGCCTTTTTCAATAATGTGAAGTTGGCCGATACGTTGGTTTCACACCAAATCCAAAGTTAAAGAAGTTTCACAAGAGAAGAGGCAGACGGCGATTGGAAAACATCTGTCACAAGGGTTATAAAGCGATTTCTAAGGCTCACAGACTAGAGTCCCAGTGAATTTGATAAGACTTGGCCAGAAGTGGCCAAACTTCCAAAGTTCCTCCAAGAAGACATCACAGAATGAGTCACCAAAGATTCAAAGAAACCGACCAAACAACTTGAGACCTCTCTCGCCTCAATAAAGGTCAGTTGTCTTGCTTACACTATTCAAAAGACACTGGGCAAAAATGGCATCCATGGCATGGAAGCGAGGCGATAGCCACTGGTAACCCAGAAGGAGATTAAGGCTTGTCTAAAATTTGGCTACAGCACACCTCGGTGATCCTCCGACCTTTTGAGAGAATATTCTACGTTCGAGAAAATAATACCTACAGTCAAGAATTGCAGGTGACATTGTAAAACCGGAGATGCTTTGCTGCTTCAGGTCGAGGACGACTCGCTATAACGGAGAGAAACTTGAATTGTGGTGTGTACCAAACAATTCTGAAAGAGAATGTCAGGGTCAGCAAGACGGCGATCTAAAACATGAGAGTAAGTCCACCTTTGAGTCTATCAAACGGAATGAAATTAAAAGTTTTTCCAATGCTTCTGAGTTGAGAACAGTAGGCTGAGAGCCATGTCAGAGAATGACCTTCAGTTATTAGAAGCAATTGTTTTGGGTATTGGGATTTGGGGAATTGGGTATATTAGAGAACCCTTTTGCCTTATTGAAATTAAAACATGTTCATTACTCAGACTGCCCTTGTTTTAGCTTAAATTTTGTTTAAAGATCTCTCGGTTTAGTAGGAAGTACTTTTTCACGGCATTCTTTGCGTTATTCTAGTTTCAATACCATTGGAGTCGTGTTTTGAGTGACGATTCCTTAAATTACCTACAGTGGAGCACCCAGTTCAGTCGAAGAATGACCCTAGTCGTACCTTTAGCGTCTAGCCTTGAGCCTTCTAACTAACCCCACATTGTCAGACTTTATCATTTTCCCAACACCTGTTTATTGTGTAAAATAACTGGATTTGGACTGTAATGCTAACTTTCTGTCAACCATCATGTGGTGGAGAGTTCTTTGATGCAGAATCAGAGTTGCTTTCGTTTCAAATAAACCATAAGAATTATTTCACAGAACTCTAGGGGTAAAGACATGAAATCTCTCAATATTTAAGTATTGATCTAGATCTCTGACCTGAATAGCTTTGTCTTTTTCTTTTTTTCTTTTTCAACACACACACACAATCACACACACACACACACACACACACACACACACACACACACACACACACACACACACACACACACACATACGTCTGCCAATCAATTATAGATTAAGAAATTTAATTTGTGGGTGAGAGTAGAAAGGAAAAAGAACAGACAGAAGACAAAAGAAGAAAACAAAGAAAGACCAAAAAAAAGACAGAAAAGAGGTGAGAATAAATGACAAAGAAGCAGTGGGAAGGAACTGAGACAGAAACAGAAATACAAATGGAGAGAAAGAGAGAGAGGTAGAACGAGAGAGAGTCAGAGAAAAAGAGTGCAGTGGGGGTTTGACAGTCAACTCACATCCTCAACAAAATCTAAGTTCTGGATCTCTAAGCTCAGAAAACATAATGAACTAAAATGAAATAAATGTAGAAAATTACTTCAGTTTAGTTTTTCTTTTAATTAAAATGAACCAAATCTACAATTATTTCGATCCCAGGCTTTAGAAAATAATTTCATGATCTTATTATATGATACTGCTTAGAATAAAGGATGGAGTACTTCAGAAGTTTTCTGATTCTTTTTTAAATCCTGTTAGCGTGTGCGTCTCTAAACATGTTACATGCTAATGTGTGCTGACCTTAGGGCGTGTCAGGACCTGTTAGACTTCTGACCTATGTTTCACTAAATGTGTGGGTTGTTCAGGCTCCATGCTTCAAATTGTGATGTATTTAGCTTGACATTCTTTGGGCTGGTAGCAAATTAAAAGTCTCTTGAAAACACGGAGGTGGGAGCGTCACCGTATTTTAATTCTCTGGTGAAGAGCCGCCAAGCTTTATGCGTTTCTTTGTTGAAGAAACACTCCTTCTCTACCTTTTTCTAATCACTCATTGCACTGATCTTCATGATATTCTCATTCTTTTATGGCATTAATCTTTTTACGTACTTCTGGGTAATGAAGGTGGAACTTATTCTGAAAACAGAAACAGAAATAAATGATAAATATTTACTGACTGAAATGCAGGTGCCGACAATTAAAAAAAAAAAAAAAAAAAAAAAAAGTAGTTTTAAATAAATTTAAAGACATTAAATTGTCGTATTGGAGGTGATGTGACCAAAGGAAGTGGAAAGTGCTTCAGGTTTTAGCATTAAATTCCTCTTCTTCCTTTTCTTCTAATTTTCTAATTTTCTCTTCATCTGATTGGATAACCCCCCCCCCCCCCACCCCCACCCACACGTCCAACGTGTCTTATGAATATGCCACCTCGCCATTCACTGCCTGTCAATCAAGAACATTTCTGGTAAATGTCTGATGCATACCAATGAAATTTACATTTCTGAATACATTCTTCTTCTTTTTTATGAAGTCGGGTTCATTTACAGAGCCTGGAATCACGGATCGCGGCGCCTCAGAGGCCCTTACAATTTGATGGATGTAAGACACCATCTGTCCTTAAACTTCTTGTTTGGAATAAGAAATGAATTAAAGAAACCTCCAGAGGACGGTTCTCTGTCCCAGGACTGACAGACGTGCAAACGCACAATCGACTAAATAGATCACAATGACACCACGTCTCCACAGTAAGACGCATCGAGTTGCTTTAACTTGCAAATTCAGGTCCCCACGCTGCCTTAAAAGTGTTTCACCTACGAAATTAAAGTTCTAGATGTTGATTTGACAAGTTTTCTTAATATTTTATGTTAAAACTGCAAGTTAAGACATTTATTTTACGTTATTATCTTTTAGGTCAATTTAAAATTACTTTTGCCAAATCATATTTAACTCACAAATACACATACACACTAATATGGCAATGTTTTTCCTGTCATGACAAACTTGTGAGCGTGATTTGTTGTCATTTGGTGATATTCTGAAGTTTTCAACGCACAACTTGTTTAGCTGAATAAGAAACAAAGATCCTCTCTGGTAAAGATGCACAGAAAGAAACCAGAAGGAGAAACTGAGCAATTAAAAAAAAAAAAAAAAATCTATATCAAAGGTTTAGGTATCAACAAGTTTTTCAAAAAAAGGCCAAACCTGAACCGCAGATAGTTCTTTGTTCCTTCTTTTTTGATAACTTAGAAACCTGACTTTTAAAGCGAAAGAGCACAGATCTGACAAAAGATAAAAAGTCACCAAAAAGTAATTGAAACGTGAGCGGACGTAACAAAAAGGGGATGTCGTGTTTGTGCGGCTGCAGCGTACATAAATAACGTGGTTTATGAGGACAGTTTAAGGAATCGCTCTACACTCCTAACCACCAAAGAGGACATCCCACACAAAGAGGGAAAGCAAAGATAAGACCACGAATATCACATTTAAGGATAAATATTAAGATAAAGAAAACTCAAGAGTATCTGTAGTTTAAAGTTATGTTGGTTTAACTTCCCCAAGAAAATCCCAAAGATTTAACCGATGCTGGGACTTTTAAAAACAAGTGTATAATATTCATAAATCGATTTCTATTTATTTTTACAGCTGCCAGGTAATATTTTTCAGATGCATAAAGCAGGCTCACCAAGAACCCCCACTGAACGGAAATTCAAGGTCTGGGTATAAATGATTGATTAATTTTGCTCCTTTGACCACACAAGAAGCACCAAAAAAAAAAAAAAAAAAAAAAAGAAAACCTCCTTCCTGAGCCAGGAAAATCCAACACGTTGCGTCCTGCCGGCCGTTGGCGGCCTCGCCAACGGGAAATGAAGGTGGTCTGTTGATGGGCGATTCATTTCTTGTCATCCACATTCATTTACATTCCTGTTTTTTTTTTTCTTCCAAATTCATGGTGATTTTTGTGGAACGCTGAGTCACTTTTTGGCCACGGACTCGGTGAAACTCTACCTGAGTGTTCGGAGGATACCAGGCAGGGATAAATGCACTTTTTAACATTTAATCGCTTTAAAGTGATTTTTCCTTCAAATTTGATCAATTAGTTTAATGCATGTCAAACACGCCCCAGCTGGAGCGATTAGAAATGAACGCTTTTTTATTTGAATCGTCGGATTTTTGGGTTGAATTTCCTTTTTGGTGCGGAAACAAAGCTTCAAACTTAATTCTTCTGCTCGTTTTCGTCGCCGTTGTCGTCCTGACTTTAACGTTATTTGCTGTAACGTTGAAGATAACCTTTTTTTTACCAAACCTAATGCAATGTTTTTGTAACGTATGCATCTTTTCTCACTCTCTCTCTCTCCCTGTAGGCGTGTCCATGCTTGTTGCCGTTGTCGACGCTGCGATTTCACGGCTCCCGATTCGTCGGCCCTCCTCGACCATTTTAACTCCGCCCACTGCCATGACTCCTCCCCTTCATTGAGCTCGTTGATCACCACCTCCTTGCCCACCTCGCTGACGCCGCCGTCGCTGACGCACTCGGCCAATGGCTGTTCGGCTCCCTCCACCTTAGCCATCAAAGAAGAGAGCAAGGGCGATCTCCGGCTCCTGTACTCCCTCGCTCCGCCCGAGGGACGCCTGGCCGAGGGAGGCAGGGAGGAGGCGGGAGGGGTGGTTAAAAGCGAGGGAGGTGAGGAGAAAGAACGGGAGCGGGAGAAAGGCTGGGTCCTGGGGGAGACGAGAGGACTGGGGGAGAGAGGCGGATGCGAGCAGGCCCACGGTTTGCTTTGGGTGCCCAAGGAGCGGATGGGTCCCGAAAGAGGAAGCGGAACCGGAAGCCCCTCTCTGTTCACCACCCCTCTCTCACTGTCGTTTGTTTCAGCCAATCACGAAGCCTCCCAGCAGAAAAGAGGCGTGGCTTCACCTAGCATGGTTTACCTTGGGGACACCAAGTCATTTGCGGGAGATACCAAGTCATTTTTGGGAGACGCCAAGCTATACGGAGGAGGAGGAGGTGGAGGAGGAAGGTCGGGAGGAGCCACCGCAGGCGGAGGTGGAGGGGACAAACAGCTTCAGATGGCCCCCCAGCAGTACGGAGGAGGAGGTGGTGGAGGGGGGAGCGGAGGTGGAGGACAGGAGGCGAAAGGAGGAGCTGCCAAAGAGGAGTCTCAATCGCTTCTTCGGGTAAGATGGAGCAGCCGTGTTCCAGGTTCATGGAGCCGATGTTTCTTCTTTGCGTCACTCCGTACGAACGAACACCTGGTAGGAAAACGTCCGGAAGTAGCCTGATACCTGCAGGGGGCGCCACCTCTTCCATTATTAGACTTTCGTCTTCCTGTCCTTTGAATCAGATGTGAGGATTAGAGCCCCCGCAGGGAGTAGGAGACGATGACATCTAAAATTCCTGCATCACATTTAGAGCTCTAAACCAGACTGTCGTCGGCGTAGGACGTATCTCTCAGGACGTCAGTGTGTGTGTGTGTGTGTGTGTGTTTCCATGACTTTTTTTTTTTTGTTTCCCGGTACCCATTTGTCTTTTTTTTCTTTTTTTTTTTTTTTTTTACTTTTTTTATTCCAAATCAGCTTCTAACTCACAACACCAACAAAACATGCCTGTTGCTATGGTAGCGTGGAGGCAAATGTGAACGTTCCCATGGTTACCGCCTGTCAGGCTGCTCACTCATCCGGCTTTGTGGCCCCAAAAACACTTTTTGCACTTCACAGTGATGTCATGAACTGGCATGAAGGGACTGCGGTTTGCCATCGCCACGGAGCTTATTGACTATGATCACATTAGATTAGAATAGACTAGTGTGTGTGTGTGTGTGTGTGTGTGTGTGCACTGTAGTATCATGGGTCTATGTCAGCGGTATTATTATTAGCGTGAGAGCGGTGTTTGTGGTGTAGGGTTATGCACATATCAGTGTGTTAGTCGAGTGTATGGCTTCTTTGTAAAAGTTGTGGCTTGGTTTCTATTGCATGTGTGTGTGCGTGTGTGTGTGTGCGTGTGTGTGTGTGAGGTGTTGGCAGCGACTTGGCAGACTGGACAGGGTGGGGCAGCAAGAGGTTTGCTCATTATTGTGGGTGGGGTTGTGTGCGTCTGTGAAAGAACGACAGAGCGCCTTCATGAGGTAGGGGGAGGCGGGTGAGGTGGGGGGAGAAAACCTCTGGGAGATTAAAGTATATAACAGACATGCTAACTCTTTAACGTACAATTTTCCCCTTTTTTTTGCCTGACAGGAGAAACAACAACGTTTAACCTCTACAGTCACACGCTGTGTTCATATTTATGGACATAACAAACAAGTTTGGTTAGATTACTATTTTTTTAATATGTTTATTGTCTGATTAGCTGCGTCTCCCATTCATGCTAAGCTAACAATGACTCACGTCTCGTAGAAAATAACCTTTTAATTTTGGACGTGTAATCAGGTTGAATCTGTTGTCTTAGAAATTTGGAGATCCTCTTTTCCTGATTGTTTCCAACAGTTTTTAATTTTCTCCACTCAAAGGTTGCTGCATATATGGAATATATAGTAAATATAAATGCTAACACATTAAAATACAATTTTATTTATTTCTTTAATCCCAGGGATCTTAAAACAACGGGGATCTTAATCTGATCTGGATAAGATTTGGCAAACTTTTCTTTCTGTCTTCCAAACTTTTCTCATATATCGTATAAAAATACGATATATGAGTTTTATGTTTTGTCTTTTCCATGGAAATAACATTTCATCTACATAGCATACATCCAAAAACAACACTACAGTATATCTTCTATGCTCCCCGGAGGAGTGGAAGATATGTCGTACACTGATCTATTTGTGTTGCTGTAAATCAGGGAAAATTTCATCTCCTCCAAACTCAGGTGGAAATATTTGATCCATCTGTAATGAAGAGAAGTGTACACATCACAAGTTTGTAATAGTGGCCCCAGAAGTCTGATTTCTGTGAGGTTCACGAGAGCCCGAAGGCTAATTAAGAGAGAGAGAGTAGATGCTGGAAGGTGAGAAGAAGAAAAGAGAAAGAAAGAAAGAAGAGAAAGAGACAAACATTTTAACAATTTATTGGAGGAGAATAAAATACAACTTTAATAGCTTGGGAAGATATCAGCGCTGCTGCTATCGCCCTCCTCGTACTACACAATATTTATTTGCAGTTTCCATGGCATGCACTGGCACGTCTAACACACACCAATATAAACACACACACACACACATACACACACAGATTTGACTCATCACTGGAAAGGATAAGGGAGGGGCAGTCAAAGCAAAGCATCAACTGAAATAGCTTAGTGCACGCACACACACACACACACACACACGCACACACACGCTCCAGTCTTTTAGGTCAATTTAAATGCAGCCTTTGACGCAACAGGGCAGAGTCTGAATTCTAAGATGATTCCACCCAAAACACAAATCGACTGTGAAAACTGGCAAGAAAGAAAAAGAGAGAGAGAGAGAGAGAGAGAGAGGGAGGTTTTGAAAGAGATAAAAGAATAAGAGAAAGAATGTAAGCAAAGGGTGTGTAAGGGAGGAGGCGAAGAAGAAAAGCTGGAACAAATGATCGCGTTTCATCCAATCGCGCGTCTTTTATTCCGCGTCCTCTTCACGTGTTCTTTCCCTCCTCCTCTTCATCGATTCGCCCCAGTTCTCCTTTACCTTTCATTGTTTTTTTTGTTGTTTTTTTTTCTGTCATTTTCCTTATCCCCCCCCCCCTTCCCTCCCTCAAAAGACCTCTCACCTGATGCGCCCGGAGATCGATGCGTCTTGTGCGCGTAACAGCTGTCGGGCTCCCAAACGGATGCGCGCTCACGCGTCAGAGTCCTTAGTATTCCGGAACGGGAGGTTTTTTGGCTTTGTAGAGAGGAGAGAACATTTTCTTTTCAAAGGCCCGTTCTATAATTGGTCCACAGTGTTGAGACATGTCTCCCTCATTGGCTTTGTTCTCTTATTACACTGAAGACATGTATCTCAGTTTGAAATTTCAATTTTCTGACATTTTGATTTGAGCTTTCGAGGCGGAATTGAAGTAGAAATCTGTGTTGATGTTTTATTCTAGAAATGGAATGAGACAGATATGAAGTAATGGTGGTTTCTCGAGTTAAGTAAGTTTGAGAAATGTCCGAATGAGAGCCAGACGAACAGTGTATGGATCCGCGCGTATGCGGAGTGACCCGCAATTTGGAAACGTCTAATAAAACCCAGACTGTTGTTTTTCAAAAGGGAGTTCCAACCTCAAGGCCGGAGGAGAGGAGGAACCAGCGAAGCCGTTGGAGAAGGAGGAGAAGAAGTTGTGACCCGATAAAAACTGTGTGATTGTGTTCTTCTTATGTGGTCATAACGCAACGCTGAAATGTGAGGCTTCGGGTTTTTAAAAAAAAAAAAAAAAAAAGTCCCACGCGTAACATTCAATTCCATTTGAGTGGAGAGACAGACAGAGAAACCCGGAGACCGACTGAGGGAGATAAACGGGAATGTGTGCTTTCAGCAGATCAGAGAAGAGTTTCATTAAAGTTACTCCCGTTTACATGTCTGCCCTATGGAGCTAATTATGTAGGAAAGACACGCGCATACACACTCACACACACACACACACACTCACACACACACATTACTTTACGTTCTGTTACCCCCCCCCCCCATTTCTTTCCTTGCTCTAATTTATTTGTGTCGGCGTCCATGGTGCGTCTGTGAGTCCGTCCTCTGCGTTTAGGGTGTGATCAATTACGCGCAATGGCCCTGCGTTTTGAAATCTATCTGTGCGCGCGTACGTGCGTGTGTGTGTGTGTGTGTGTGTGTGTGTAAGTGTGTGTGTGTTTTGAAAGGAAATTAAAGCATGAATTGAACGCGTCTTCCGTGCTGATAATTTAACAGCACTTTGTATCCGCCACAGGAAATTATGGAGCTTATGCTTAAGACTGTGTGTGTGTTTGTGTGTGTTTGTGTGTGTGTGTGTGTGTGTGTGTGTGTGTGCTTATCTTTAAGGCAAACAAAAACAAAAATGACTGATGCAACTTAGGAATGGGTTCTTCTTCACTTCTGTCGTCTTTCTCCTGCTCCAGACTCATAAAACCAACCGCTTCTATTTCCTTTTCATGCGTAATTGAAGCGTAAATTTACTCCTGTGTTACTTTGCGAAGCAACAGTATCCTATAAATCAAACAGTCATGATTTGTGTCTTCCTGCAACCAAGAAACATCAACATGGCAGCACAGACGTGTCTTTTTTTTTTTTTAATCCGGTCCATTCAGGTCAGTATGGAAACTGTGCGCGTCAGAGAAAGGAAAGACGTCCCCATACTGACCAAACTGCTCCATCTCCCCCCCCCCCACAGAGTTGTCTGTCCCGGGCCGTTTGGTTTGTTTGTATAGCAGTCACATTTCCCATCAGGACACAGACTCAAATAAACAGTCGTTCTGGAAAGAAGGGGAAAAAAAACAACAAAAACGCGTGTGTGTGTGTGTGTGTGTGTGTGTGTGTGTGCGCGCGCGTCTGCGCCCAGTGTATAAAACCCAGGCTGTGTTTAGTGTAGCAGAAACATAATCAGACAACCTGTTTGCTGTAATTTCGAACCTGTGTATGTTCGTGTGGAAAAGTGCACGTGTGCAGAGCGCGCTTGTGCGTAAACGCGTGTGCGCGCGTCGCATTTGCGGCTTCTCTCCCCCCCCCACCCCCACCCCATCTCTCTGTGTGACAGTCCACAGCAGCCTCATTGTCTGCTAGAAATATTGCATTTGGCTCCAAACACAAATTACACCATTTCAACCGCATTTCGACCCATTCTGGGTATTTTGCGCACAGACGTATTACAGCTGACAACATCTGCACATGGGGGGGGGGGGGAGGTGACAGCTTGGCATTTTTTGGGCTCCCGTTAATCAAGAAGGAGCTTATTTTGCTTTTGACTATATTTTGGCTCATGTTGAGATGTTAATCCTCCTTTCAAGTGTCGTTTTTGAACTCTCTGACGGAGTCTGGGCAGGAAAAAAAAAAAAAAAAAAAAAAAAAAAACATGTTTAAAAAAGTCAGATGTAACCTTCTCAAAACACGACGACTCAGAAAGTGTAAAGTCTGACATCAGTCGCTGAAAAGTTCACCAAATTGGCTTTAAAATCAAACATTTTTTTTTGTGCTTTTTTGGCTACTTTTTTGGCAGCGCCGACGGATTAGTCAGACGTTCCCTTCTTCTCACAGTTTGAAGCTCATCTCCTCCTCCTTCTGAAGTGTCCTCGAGCAAGACATGGGTCCATCTTTCCTCCGGGGCTACCGCTAGGTTGCCGAACCCAGACAAGGGATTATTCTTTCTGGATTCGATGGACTTTATTCTTGAGATTGTCTAAACTTTTATTGGCACTCGCTGAATCTTCCTATTTATGATAAAATGAACCAATTTGGCACCAAAGTAGGAAAAACCATTAAAAGCATTCAGATAGTTCTTGTAGCGGCCTCTAGATTAAGTATGATTACACAATAATCTTGATCCGAATTACTTGGACACACACACACACACACACACACTCAAAACAGAACCAGCCGGCTGTATTTTTTCTGGATGGCGCTGCAGTTTATGCCTCTTGATATGATATAATAACATATCATTAGTCCGACTCGAGCCGTCCGTTCGGATGCCTTCCCGTCCCGGTGACTTTCATTGGTTCGGACATACGTCCTTTACGTACACACGGCCTTTTCATTGGTCCAGCCGCGGCTTCCCGATGACACACACGTTCCACCCTCCCCCTTGCCAGCGGACCAACCAGGTGTTTTTCATCATGTCGACATGGCAACGCTAAAACACGGTGGTTATTTTAGCTCCTAGCTGTAATTTAAACGTTTACATCAATTACTTTTACAATCAACTTACACACACACACAGACACACACACACTACTGGAATGTGCGTGTGTGTGTGTGTGTGTTATTTTTATATTTCTCACTCTTTTTCTACACATCCACTGTGTGTTTCACTTTCTTTCTATCGCTCTCCTTATTTTTTATTTTTTTTTTTTTTTTTTTTTTGGAGGGGGGAAGGTGGGAGCTAGAAATGTGTGTGTGTGTGTGTGTGTACCCATGCGCATGTGTGCGTGCACGCGTGTGTGTGTGTGTTCACACATGGAACCTATATTAAGTCCAGATGACCATTTTTGCTTCAACGAGACCTCTACACGCAACGCCAGCCAGTCGCACACACACACACACACACACACACACACACACACACACACACACACACACACATTGGTACGCCATTCTGGCAGCACTTGTGTAATTAGGAAGCTGATTGGTCAGATTAAATGACCATCTGACCCCTGACCAATAGCTAATTGAAAGCCGCGCTGGCGTTGGCCTCCTTCTCCTCCTGTCTCCTGGTCCCCCTACCCCCCTACCCATTCCTTCTTTTTAATCTGAGGCTCTTTCATACAATCAGGTCTTTTTAAATTTTTAAATTTTTTTTATTCCACCTCGGCGGTAGCGACTGATGAAATTTGACAAATGAGAGAAAAGAGGCCGAAGAAAATGACAGCGATTGTAAAAACGGCTTCCAGCTGAAAGTAGATTGACAAATGACTGCTAATGACCTTCTGCTGCTTTTATCAATCACTGACGAGAGGCCGTCCAATGTAAAACGTCCTGCTTAGCAGAAACACCTAATGAAGACCAATGTACATCTGTTAAGCATATCAGTTGGAAGCATTTCTTGGCATTAATATCCTTCTTTTTCTTCTTTTTTTTTTTTTTTTTTCGTCCTCGGGGGTTAATTCTCGTTTTCGCATTAAGGCCTTGTGCACAGATGTCACATCATCGCACGCCAAATTTAAAAAAAAAAAAAAAAAAAAGAGAAACCCACGGCGCCGGTCGTTTTGCCAAAAAAAAAAAAAAAAAAAAAAAAATGCAACAGAAAAACGAGCGATAAGAAGCCCCCAGTTAATCCGCTATGTGTTTCCGCTTGCATGTTTGTAGGCCGCCGTCGCCATCTCTCAGAACGTGTCTTCCGAGTGTTTCGAGTCCGAACCCAAACTTGGCATTCGCACTTCCCCTGTCCTCGTACTGTATATGTCTACACACTCCTAAAACCAGTTCACTTTAGGACACCCAGTCACACCTTTAATGGGGTGTGTGTGTGTGTGTGTGTGTGTGTGTGTGTGTGTGTGTGTGTGTGTGTGTGTGTGTGTGTGTAGAAACACATGTGAATGGAATCCAAGGGGGAGAGTTTCGTTTAACTCTTTACAGTGAGAACACACACACACACACACACACACACACACACACACACACACACACACACACTCTGCCAGGCATACTTTGATATGACGTGAACGCTTGAGCAGGATTTATCGGTTTTCTCTCTCTTTCTCCGCGTCCCTTCTCTCATTAACAATTCGACACGAGTGTGCACGTGTCGTGCATGTATGTTGCACGCGTGTGTTTGTGAATTCCGCGCCGTTTGGCACCGTGCGTCTCGTGTACCCGATTCCCTCCAGACTGAGTCTCTTTTGTTCCGTCTCTCTCTCTTTCTGGATCCGAACACAACTCGGCGTCAACCGTCGGAGCCCCCAGTTTAGCCCCCAGAGTGTGTGTTGACACACGTTGCGGTTCCTGTCTAAGCCAAAGCTAAAGACATCACAGTCCGGTCCGTCCACCGTAAGAATCTTTGTTTTCCTTCTGTCGCTACAGCGAAGAACTTTTGATGAGCGCCACGGAGACGCTGGAGTTTACTCAAGTTGCATTTTGGGATTGATGCCACTGCTTTTCCAGTACATGCCTCGGTGCGAGCCAGAAAGATTTTTTTTCTCACGCAGAACACCGATGAGACTCTTTTGTGATGAATGACAGGAAAGTCGGGGCTCCGCGACGTTTTTTGAAAAACAAGATGAAAAGATGCGAGTTTTTAAACCCACAAGTTGGAATTCGTCAAACCAAAAACTGACAGAACAGCCCAGGGGCGCCCACGGGAACCGAGACTGATCTGCAACAAAACCTTCAGATTTGGTGATAAAAATTACTGAAATAACGTCCGACCCAGTCCGGGTCACTATCGATCCAATCAGACGGCGCTCTAGTAATACATTATTGAATGAAATTTAAATTCTACACCAGAAAACTGATTTTTTTTTTTTTTTTTTCATTTCAGAGAGAATGTGATGTGATAAAAATGGGATGAGTTCACAAGACGTTTGCGTTGTGCGGGGAACCTTAAAGGTGCAACATGTCGGCCCGCAATGTTCGTGTATTGTTGAGGTAACGCAGGATATTGCCTGTGTGTGGTGATCATTGACCAATCAGTGATCTGTAATGAGTCACATGACCTGCAAATACCTACTGGACTCAACTGGAACCAATAGAAGCTGCACCGAAAGCATTGTCCCAGGTAACGGGTACTTCTTCTCCCCTCTAATGGTGGAGTGGACGACTTTTGTTTCAGTGACTTTGTTCAAGTCCTTTTGATTTGTGGTCGTTGATCGTGTTTTCATGTGGAACAATCTTCTTCGCATGAATCACAAACACGAGTTCAAACCATTTCAAAATGCAGTGGAGAACATTTTTCTTTTAATTTAAAGCCAGATAGATTGTAAAGGGAATTGAGAGGGACTCTCTAGTCTTTCTAGTCACACACACACACACACACACACACACACACACACAGACACACAGACACACACACTCATGCCCCCCAGTCTCATCTGTATGTTCCTTCGTAGACCAGGTGCAGTCAAACAATGGGTGTGTGCATGCATGTGTGTCTGAGCCGGTCTCACATGTCCTCCAGGTTGCTTTGATTTATTCTTTTTTTTTTTTCCACGATATCCTGATTATTTTTTCTCCTCTCATATCTAAGAAGTGGATAAAAACCCCAAACGCTCACAAACACACCGATAACCGACGCCCGTATTTGTTTCCGATCTGAGGGGAAAACACATCCGACAATTACTACGCCATTATCTCCTTTTTTTTTTTTTTTTTTTTTCTTCTGAGAAATGTAGGAATCACGATCCATCTTTCCGACCGTAAGAGGATATCCTTGTGTTATTTAAGCAAATTGTGATAGGATCCAACTCGCAGTCGGTGCTTTTGGGTTTTGGGTCTGAGATAACGAACCCATTTCAGAGAGAAAATCCATCGCTGAAAACAGATCCATGTTGTTCCTTTGATCTAAAACAGCTCACTGATTAGGAACAACTCTCTCTCTCTCTCTCTCTTTCTCTTTCTCTTTCTCTTTCTCTAACTCTCTCTCTCTCACAACAACTTTCATTGTCCAATTTCCCTCCTATTCCTTTTGATAGCTAGGAACTCTTTTTTTTTTTTTTCGATTTTGCAGCAAATCTTTACCCAAACATTTGGAAAAACATCCTCCTCTGTGTTTCCTGTTTGTCGACAGATTTCCGACGTTCTCGTGACAAAAGCAAGTTATGTTTGACGCTTCTTGGTTTTCACCGGTTTGCAATCACGTCGTTTTTGAACAGGCGTCGGATGAGGTTTGACATTTCTGGTCCGAGAAACGATTTCGGTGCGATTGGTGCGAATCATGCAGAGGAAAAATCGAAACAAATATTACATCATAGTTTTTATTGGTTATTATTTTTTATGACCAATTATTGCATTCTATACCTGTTGTAAACACCTATTGGTTTACAGATGAATAAGGCAAAAGATTTATTGATAACACTTCAGATATGAAGTGATTGATTGCTGCCTTTGAAATGAATCATCATGTTTCCCAAAGAGGTTAATTTCTACCAGAAGCAATGTATTTTTAATTGTCTTCAGAATTTTGAGAGAGATTTTTTTTAATCTCTTTCCATCTATGAGGTACAAACAGACAGATTTGAATGAAATATGTTTTTATTAATAGATTGGGTGGTTTCAGAATTTTATTTTTTCTTCTGTGCTTATTTGGACTCTTTTTTTTTTTTTTAACAGTTTTTGTCAATTCCTAATAAATGTCTTGAGGGATTATTGTAACACTGGGTGGAAGGGCGGAATATTTCCCAAGGGAAAAAAAAAACAACAAAAAACAACATAAAATTTTGGATTCAATCCAGAAATGGGGATAGATCTATAATTTTTTTTTTCCACTTCCTTTAACGTTGGAGGACAGCCATTTTGGTGGCGCACATGTCTTGCTGGAATTTTGGACGGAGGGTGTAATTCAATTAAGAGGGACTGCCAGGCCTTGGTGGAGCACTCCACCGAATGCCCATTAAGTTGAATACGTCTTGTCTTTTTCCCCTGGTTTTGATTTTCATAATGAGATTAAAGGCTAGCAATTGAAAAAAAGGTCTAATTTATAAATAGAACGTGTCGTTTCGTGTGCGTGCTGCTGGTACATAGATGATCTTTATCCGATGTGAGAGCATCGTGTGAAATATTCTCCGTTGGCTGGTTGATAGTAATTGATTCAGGCGATTGAAAAGACTTAAATGAAACCCAGATTCTTTCTGTTTGTGAAAGTAAAAAGGTTCTTTTTCTTTAAAGCAACGTGTCAACATGTAATCCCAGAATAACATTTAGGAGACGAATTCAAGATACAGTAGCTGCATATTTACATTCAACCAACTGTAGTCAACTATCATTCGATTACAGTCTGAAACGACGTTCAGTTCCAGACCTCCTCTGAAACACATTATGTGCCTGTTTTCTGGAGGACACGAGGAATAAGTGATTCGAGTTTCTCAGATTACCTCTTCAGGTCTGTTTTAAACTGGATTAAACCCCAGCAGCAGTCTGTACCCATTGGACTTGAGCAGAAACCCGGACTGTATTTACTGCGTAATCAGGTACAAATAAGATTCTCCGGTCTGAGCAATAAGTAGTGATCGAGTTTTGAGACCGAATGCAAGACGAAAAAAGTCATCAGACGGCTCCTAATCTCTTTAATTTATCATGTTGAAGGGTTAGACTGCACTTACACTTCCTTTGCATTTCTTTTTCATTCATTAAAAGTGGTTGTATTGACAGTTGTTGGCCACCATCACGAAATTAGCATCTCTAGCTGAACTGGTAGTGATAAGGACTTCCATTCCACCGTGTTGCTCTTGTTACGTCCACACGTCTGCTTCTCTTGGACGGATTAGTCTTTCTGACAGCTATAAAACAAACACCAACGTCACGGAGGCTGCAACATCCCAAATTGGACAGTAACAATATGTGGAAGGTCCAAACAAACTTAGCAAGTCGAGCGTTCCAAGCTAAATAATAAGTGTTGAGTCCCCCAGCAAACACCGGGTGACGAATGAATGCTGACGTCGCCGCTTTGCAATGGGAAAGCCTCTTGAGTGACTTAAGAAACCGCAATGAAGGCCGTCAACCCCCGACAGTGTTCAGACAATAAAAATTAGATCACACGAACACACACACACACACACACACACACACACACACACACACACACAAAAGACAAACCAAAGTAGACAGCTCCTGCTCGTTCTGTCGGCCTCTCTTTCCCCGAGGCCGGGGCGTGGGGGTGGGGGGGGTTGTGGGGGGGGGGGGGAGTAAAGGAGCCGCGCAAAACAAAATGAATAAGTGGAGGATGGAGAGATACGGGATAATTTGGTGTTTCTCTCTCTCTCTCTCTCTCTCTCGTCTCTGATTTCCCTTCTCTGCTGAATGGAGATTAAAAGCTGATAGGAGATTGCAAAGACATGTTGCACTCCTGTTCTGACACAAACACACATACACACACACACATACAATACACACTTACACTCACGCACACACACACACACACACACACACACACACGTTGCAGATGGTAACATTAGCTCGAGTATAGCTCGGAGCTCTTGATGTAAAACACATGTTCCTGCCTCGGCAGAGTGTGCCGGTGTGTCTACGGCTGTTTAAACCAACTTTATCGCTCCATCAGTTCGGAGACAAGGAACGATTCATTCAGAGAGAGAGAGAGAGAGTAAGGAGGGGAGGGTGTGGAGGATAGGAGGAAGGTGTGTGTGCGTGTGTGTGTGTGTGTGTGTGTGTTTGGAGATGACAATGATTGACAACATTTTTCCATTTCTTCCATTAGTAATAATCAAACTATTGGAATTCTTGCTGATATTCAGGTTATAGATTATCTCAAAGTGTGACTCGGAGGTTATTCCTGTTAGATATATGAGACTGACTCCTTTGTGTAGTAAATACAGACAGATATTACAAGCTGTGAAGACTCAGACAGACGGTTAATGCATGTTTTTTCCATTATGCTCAAGATTCGGCACAGGTAGTATAAATCACTTCAAATCACTCAAGACCACCTAAGAAAGGCTGACACCAGAACAAGACTCTGAGCTGTTGAGAAAGAGTCCCCCCCAGGCGGGGGGAGACCGAGGCAAGGGAGGACTGAGTTAAGATGAAGGCAGAGGAGACAGAGTCAAGACCGTCAAGACCAAGGCAGGGGGAGACCGAGTCAAAACCAAGGCCGAGGAGATTGAGTCAAAACCAAGGCAGTGGGACGACAGAGTCAAGACCAAGTGCAGGGGAGGACTGAGTCAAGATTAAGGAAGGAAGAGAGAGTCAAGGCCAAGGCAGAGGAGATTGTGTCAAAGCCAAGGCAAGGGAGGACTGAGTCAAGACTAAGGCAAGGGAGGACTGAGTCAAGACTAAGGCAAGGGGAGACTGAGTCAAGACTAAGGCAAGGGAAGACTGAGTCAAGACCAAGACAAGGGAAGACTGAGTCAAGACTATTGCAGGGGGAGACTGAGTCAAGACCAAGACAAGGGAAGACTGAGTCAAGACTAATGCAGGGGGAGACTGAGTCAAGACTAAGGCAAGGGGAGACTGAGTCAAGACCAAGACAAGGGAGGACTGAGTCAAGACTAAGGCAAGGGGAGACTGAGTCAAGACTAAGGCAAGGGGAGACTGAGTCAAGACTAAGGCAAGGGGAGACTGAGTCAAGACCAAGACAAGGGAGGACTGAGTCAAGACTAAGGCAAGGGGAGACTGAGTCAAGACTAAGGCAAGGGGAGACTGAGTCAAGACCAAGACAAGGGAGGACTGAGTCAAGACTAAGGCAAGGGGAGACTGAGTCAAGACCAAGACAAGGGAAGACTGAGTCAAGACTAATGCAAGGGGAGACTGAGTCAAGACTAAGGCAAGGGGAGACTGAGTCAAGACCAAGACAAGGGAGGACTGAGTCAAGACTAAGGCAAGGGGAGACTGAGTCAAGACTAAGGCAAGGGGAGACTGAGTCAAGACTAAGGCAAGGGGAGACTGAGTCAAGACCAAGACAAGGGAGGACTGAGTCAAGACTAAGGCAAGGGGAGACTGAGTCAAGACTAAGGCAAGGGGAGACTGAGTCAAGACCAAGACAAGGGAGGACTGAGTCAAGACTAAGGCAAGGGGAGACTGAGTCAAGACTAAGGCAAGGGGAGACTGAGTCAAGACTAAGGCAAGGGGAGACTGAGTCAAGACCAAGACAAGGGAGGACTGAGTCAAGACTAAGGCAAGGGGAGACTGAGTCAAGACTAAGGCAAGGGGAGACTGAGTCAAGACCAAGACAAGGGAGGACTGAGTCAAGACTAAGGCAAGGGGAGACTGAGTCAAGACTAAGGCAAGGGGAGACTGAGTCAAGACTAAGGCAAGGGGAGACTGAGTCAAGACCAAGACAAGGGAGGACTGAGTCAAGACTAATGCAGGGGGAGATTGAGTCAAAACCAAGGCAAGGAAAGACTGAGCCAAGACCAAAACAGGAGAGACTGAGTCTGAGTCTGAAGTAAGAGTGGATCAACACAACAGACAGAGGATGAACAATATTGGCAACCCATGATTGATTTTTATTATACTTCTATGACTCTATTAATACGGTGTGAATTGATTTTAATCAAACTAATTAACAGAACAGTTGTGCCAAATAAGGAGCCGTTAGATGTTGGAGTCGATCCAGCTGAAGGATGGATCATTTTTGATTTTAATCGTCTTAATCTTTGCTAGAAGTCTTCTCATGGAAGGTGTTTGGAATTCAGATTATTGTTTAATTCAATTGAGAAGAACTGAAACGGAGGTATATCCACCACTCCTGAACCTCCTAGTGTTAATAAAGCTGTTTTAAAAAAAATTCACATGGAATTTATTTCTCCTGAAAGTAAAACGAGGCTGGGTCCGAGTTTCAGTAGCTGCATCTTTAGAAACCAGGTTAGAAGCCTCTAACCTGGGTTAACTTAAACCAGGTTAGAAGCCTCTAACCTGTTAACTTAAACCAGGTTAGAAGTCGATCCAGTTTTGGGCGACCGGCACCGATAGCGTGTCTGCTTTGGGTTAGCGACGACCGTGGGTTTAATCTGGAAGAAAAATAAAATTATGTTCAACTTCAACATACACATACCTCACTTTCTCTGCTCTGCATCAGACATCAAGTCATCCCATTTTGTTCCGATCGAAGACGGAACAAAGAAAGGAAGGAACTCTAATGGGAACTCGTTCAAAGGTAGAATCCATCAATCAATATATCAATCTATCATGTGCTGTTCCTGTCTTCTATTCATGCACCGATCTCAGTTTTGATCTATTTCTTTGTCGTTTGCCAGATCAGAGGTGTGGTAACATTCTAATAAATCACCGTAGAGCTATAGAATTCCATCGATAACTGATCGATTGGTCGGTCGAAGTGATCGAAATAAGAAAAAAAAAAAAAGGAACAGATTGCTTGATAAAGGTTTTGTTCCGGCACACCGAACTCATCTGCATTTAGATTCACCCGCCGATGTGTGTGGTCATCCGTGGCTTTCAGAGTGTGTGTGTCTCTGTGTGTGTTTGCATGTGTGTGTGTGTGTGTGTGTATCTGTGAGAGAGAGAGAGAGAGAGAGAGCTTTATTGACCCACAGATGAAAGCTGTGTGTGTGCGCGTGATGAAAAGCAGGCGACCAGATGGACTTATGGGAAATAAAAAAACCTTTTATTTATTTATATGATTTGATTAAATGGCATTTGTTTCTGTCTCCCGGTGTATGTGTGTGTGTGTGTGTGTGTGTGTGTGTGTCCACGTGATGATGATGTGTATGTGTGCGTCGTATTTAATGACAAATAGAATAGAGGGATCAGAGCAATCACATTTGAATGATTACTATGGGAGCGAGGGAGAACGACTGATAGGGGAGGGAGAGAGATGGAAGGAAAACAAAGTCAGATTACAGAATCAACTAATTCCTGCCCATCGGTGCGACTGAGCAGCGATTGCCTCTGTCTGTGTCTTTCTATTCGTTCATCTGCGAGATGGATACCAGTATTCCCCTCCTCTTTCTGGACCCCCTCCCCCTGTTCCGTCGCTCCTATCAATATCTTTTTTTTTTTTTTCTTTTTTTTTTTTTCTGCTACGCCGCTTCTCTAATACGGCCTTTAATTAGAGTGTTTCTTGAAAAAGCTTTTTGCAATATTGCTCCTGGATGTTTTTATGTTTCCTCTCATTAGTTATTCATGTGAGTCGTTTCTTGGTTGAAGGGATTGGATGGGTAAAAGTTGTATTTTTTTTACACTACATACTCATTAAGACTCTAGATATTAATATATTTATTATTGATTGGTGTATTGATGGATATTTTCCCCCTGCCTAAGGTGCTCCATCCATCCAATGTGGGGCTGTAACTATTTAATGGTTTTAATCATTGGAAGAGCTCTACATTTTTTGTCTCGATTAATCATTTGTTGAGGTGAAAACATCACAAAACATTTCATAAGGTTGTTGTTTGTGTCTAATATAACCAGAAAAACATCTAAAGTCGTTATTCCTCCAATGTAGTAAACTACTAAAGTATTCTTAGGAGTGTTTTTCAACCTCTTCTTAGAAACCGTGTCGTCGTTCTTCAACAAATATTCATATTTACTCCAAAGGTGCTGAAAAATGCACCTTTTTGCTCCTTTTTTTTTTTTTTGTGTTTCCATGGCAACAGTTTGCCCTCAAATCACGTCGAGTTTATTTCCCAGAGCGTATCAAGAGCATCTTCGAAACTGCTTGTTCCCCT